>CAUYSK010047872.1:0-46198 GCA_963575035.1 Avahi laniger
GATATAGCACCTCTTATATACTCCTGGAAAGGGCTGGAACACATTCTACTAAGCGAGGTATCCCAAGAATGGAAAAACAAGCACCACATGTACTCACCATCAAATTGGTATTAACTGATCAACACATAAGTGCATATATAACAATAACATCTATTGGATGTTGGGCAGGGGGGAGGGGGGAGGAGGGAGGAGGGAGGAGAGGACGGGTATATGCATACACAAAGAGTGCAATGCGCACCATGCAAAGGACGGACATATTTGAAACTTGGACTGAGGGGGGGAGGGGGGCAAGGGCAACACATGTAACCTAAACATCTGTACCCCCATATTATGCTGAAATAAAAAAAACAACAACAACAACAAAAAAACAACATAGTTTGGCACATCAGGTGGGTATATGTTTGCATGCACAGCTCAGTCTCACCATTTAGAACTGGCTGGAGATCTTTATAGACCTTATTGGAAAGAGCCCAACCCAACCGTAAACAGCACAGAGTTCAATGGAGAAAACAATCATGAAACAGAAATTATGTGAATGTTTTACTTAAGCAACTCTGCAAACTTTGGACTTTATTCTTTGACTTATTATCCATCCACTATTCAGTGAAATGAATAATGATTTCATTATATTGTTTTAGGAATTTTTTTTCCCATAAATAACTCACTAGCATTCATCATATAGTAGAATAGTGAAAAGTCACACTCGGGATAATACCAGACAATTTCTTCATCTAGCTAATGTTAATAAAATTGAATAGGCTTGTTCCAAAATTCATTGAGAATCATTATTCACTGTCCTAGAATGCATTTAATCATATTCAGTTGTCCAAAGATTGCATTACCCACATCTCTGAGGAAGAAAAGTTACAGTATAAGAAGTTAGAATCTCCAAGGCTGTACATAGTAGGGCAAAATATGTGATGATCACTCACGGAAACCAAAGCAAGTCAGCTTAATTTAAAAACATCAAGCAAAAATGTAGCATATCTCAGCAAAACAAAGTACTCTTTCAAATAATCACGTATTTTATCCTTCAAAATGTATTCTATATTCATTTGCAAAGCCGTCATCCTCACCACATTTAGGCATCACTTGCAAATAAGCTAATGGTACAGCAGCACGAAATGCCTAGACCACTACAATTATCTCTAAATTACACGCAGCAGGCTTCCAACGCGTGTCCCTTCTGAGGACACTTAACAAGAAACAACAAAAGACAAACCGGTGAGACATCCCACGCACACATCTCGACAACAGGTTTGCTCGCAAATGCTGTGGGGTAAGATACAGTAGCAGCAACTGTACCAGGGAGAGCTTGCCCAGCTCAGGAAAATAATCAGGCCGAATCTGATTTTTCTGTCCACATTAATGGAATTGAGGAACTAGGAAACAAAGCAATGAGGATAATCCAATCCACAAATCAATGGTTTACAGGGAGCTCGGCCCCCACTATGCATGAAATAAGGAAATTTCAGGTAACTCGCCTCAGATTGTGTTGCTCGGGGCAGTTTTATATCTTTTCTGAGAAAGAATCAATATTTCCTTGTTATTGTGAGATCATATATTTAGTAGGGCAAATGGTCTAAGACCAGAAGTATGTCAAACAACTTTATTTCATCTTTGGAAAGATTCATGTAATTGGAAAAAGTCTATCAGTTAATTAGCCAATAAAAGTTTATTGCATGACTATTAGTTGCCAGCATCATCCAAAGCGAGGTTAATAAAAATGTTGCATGTGTTCTGTGCTGTTTTGCACATTCTAGGGCAAAGCTGCTGGAGGAAGTCACTTCCAGACACATGTGGATGGTGTGAATGTGAAAACGGATCCACTGACTGAGGATGGTGATAATGATTTATGCGTATAAATCACCTGCCAGACAACAAAGGATGTTCACAAGCTTTCTTTTCTTTGATTCATACCATAAACCTGTGAAACGGATAGGGAAAAATATTAACCCCTTTCTATACATAAGGAGATTTCTTGATCAATGGTCTAGACATTTCCCGGAGCTATGGGAGTTTGAGTTCCCAGTGCACATCCATTATTACATTTACTGCAAAAGGAGGGTAGCAGAGTACATAAATGGAGGTTTCTGGAACCACACCTCAGAATAGCTGCCACACCCTGTATCCAGCTCCATTTGAGAAATTTCGATTAGCCTCACATGAACCTTCCAATTGCACTGTTGCCACAGAACAGTTTCATATCTTTAATTCAGCCTGTCATATTGCTCCTCTTTGTTCTCTCTTCTACTACACCAGCAGTCTCAAACCGGCTTTATAGCAGAGTCACTGGCTGACTTTATCAGCAATTCAGTTCCCTGGGCTCCACTGCAGTCACACTGAATCAGAAATCCTCGATGCAATCTGCTACCAGATCTCCTTTTGTTTTTTTGGAACCCTTGGAGAAGACCTTGAGATCCTCTAGGGCATTCGTTTTGTCTTGTTCATCTTCGTGACCTCAGCCTGATACAGTGTAAGCGATATTCCAATCAATAAAAGTTAATTGGTGAATCTAAATTAAGAGGATACAGTTGTTCATTTTATGATTCTTGCAACTTTTCTGTGAGTTTGGCCTTTTTCACTATAAAAAGTTGAAAAAATATATGATTGGTTAAATTATCATTAACAAATTTGGAAATAGTTAAAAACCAAAGTGAATTGTGCTTCACTAATGCATACATAAATAACTAAATATTTGTGGAATAAATGAATGAATGATCTGATCTCCAACTTTTTGTTTGGGAGAAGATATTAAAAGTGAATACTATCAGATGAGAATTTATATCAGAGAGGAGTAATCAGTACCAAGAAGATCTTAGAAACATGGAAGAATGGGAGCTAGAAAGAACCTCCTTCTTCTTAGTTGTATTGTTGGAACTCACAGACCAATTATTTTCAAAAAAATTTTCCCTTTCTGCATCATCCTCTGAAGAGAAACCTGTGTCTGCTTTCTTTTCCAGCCAGCCCTCCACTGTCTGTACAAAGGGACAGAGTCATCCCGTGGATCAACGACAGCAGCAATCTGAAGAGGACAGGCCAAGAAAGAACAGTCTAGTTACACTGTTCCTTTCTGAGAAGCCCCAGAGTGTCTGCCAGGATCATAATCTCTTTCTGCAGAGTCCTTTACACATGACATCATGATTTCTACCTCTCTGCCTCCACCACTCAGACCACACATGACTGGGTAGGCTTGGGCTCCAGGTTCGAAGATAGCCAACAGTCAGCAGTCTTTGAAGTGGTCTGGATCTAACCATGTTCACGACTGGCTCCTCTCAGGATGCTCGAGTATGAGACATACATAGAAAGCAAGAGGAAGATAGCATGAAGGCAGAGAGGAAACAAAGACATGCTCTGTATGTGGAAGCTGTGATGGAAGATGAAGAGAAGAGAGTCGACAATGACTGCAGCAGCAGAAGCAAAAGCAGAAAATATTTGTCAAGATTCTTGGTTTTAAGGAACAGAAACCCAACTTGAACTTGCTTAGGCAAAAAGGAGAATTTACATTGGCTAATATTAGATATTAGGTAGGTGTGTGGTAGGAAGATCAGGTATGTGTTTAGGTAGGATAAGAAGCAAGAATGGAACCCACCCAGAAATTATTGTCTTTGTCTCGAATCCTTGTTTCCTTCTGAGTATTTGCTTCATTCTCTCTTATTGTCAACAGGCCTTGTCCATGCAGAGAGAGGGGACATGGCTCCCTTCAGCTTCAACACTAAAAAAATACTGGGGAAAGATCTAATTGGTTTTGCTTAGGTCACGTAACCATCACTAGACTAGTCAATGTGGTTCACTTGTACTATTGCTGTCAGTCTGGAAGGGAGACAAAGAACAGATCTCCAAGGAAAAAGAGTACATTCCCCCAAAGAAGGGAGAGAAACTCTGGGTAGAGTACACCACTGATGTCCACTCTAGAGAAGGAATGAGTAGACACTTACTTCTGAGCACATAGACACTTAAGATTTGATTTCATTATCAGAGTGGCTCTTGATCGCCTAGGGCTCCTGTTTTTCATGTGTATTAGTCAGTTATTACTGTAATAAGCTGTATAACAAAAAATCCAAAGATCTCAGTGGCTTACGATAACAAATATTTATTTCTTATCATGAGTTGGGGGTCAGCAGGGATAATTTTGCTTTGGGCTATGGGTTGAATTCCAGTCTGCTCTGTGCCTATCTCCTCATTCTGGGACAAGGGCTATCCATGGCATGTCTTTCCATAATGAAGGCCAAAATCACAAGAGATCACTCCAAACTGCACAAGAATATTTTTAAATGTCTCTGCCTCTACTTGCATCATTTCTACCAACATTCCATTATCTATAACTCATTTCAATGAAGCAAGAGAAGTATACTAGTTCCACAGAGGTGAGGAAGAGAAAGTGAATACTTACTGGAAAATAAAAAAAATCCACCGTAATACTAAATGTATTGAACGACCTTTTAGGAGGATCTGCTGAAACCGTTTCTTGTATTTTCTTGTTTTCCTATCTATTCACTTAGTGGATGTGTATTTCAGTTCAGAAATTGAAGTGTGCATGAAATATAACTTTATTTTCCTGTAATGCAACTTAATTCTATTTTGAGTCTCCAATGAGCTGAGTGGCTGCAACTTTACCTCATTTAATTCAGAATTATCTCTCTCTATTTCTTTCAAGATTGTATCTAAATCCTGGGAGCTTATGTATTATCAAAACACTTCTGGGGAGCACCTGATCTTTGAGCATCTATCTGTACAGATATTCACTGAAATATTTATTGTCCTTTTGTCTCAGAAATCAATCCATGCGAATGACCTCTGAGATGTCACTTTTGTGGCTTGCTCTGCTATACGTATACACTGTGTTTTGGAGCATGAGAATCATTCAACTGCTTCTGTGCTATACTGGCCTCACTGAGGCTAGGGATGACCAAAGTTCCACCTGCCTAGATGCCTATGACTCTCCCCAGGTCTTTGCCTGGGACATAGTCACCTAGATTATTATGTAGACTAATATGCATCCAGACAGTTCCATTCACATGGGAAGGAGAGATCAGGTACCCATTCCTTGGTCTAACAAATCTATCTGAGGTTTTGCTGCCTCCTGGGGGATCTGGCCAGGAAAAAATGTTCAGAGCCACAATCTATAGGACTTGCTGTTTTCCAAATACTTAATGTGTCCTCTGGATTTCTCCCTGTCTTCCAGCGAAGAAGAATTTTCCAACTCTGAGGGAAACCCCAGTTTATTCAACAGCCTCCTCCCACCCCTCCTTTATTCTCAGCCAGGGAATTTTTCCACCATATTTCTGTCTGTGCTGAAGATGATCTCCATCTGTCAGCTCCTCATCCTGCATCACAGCCTGGGGTTTTGGAAACCCATGCCAGAAATCTTCATTGTTTTAGCTTTCTATCAGTGCTTGTCCCTTTCCTGAAGCAGTGAGCTTAGAACTATCTAACAGCTTAGAGAGAGAAGGGTGTAAGAAAGAAATGAACCAATGGGGAAAAATAATCTCAAAAATATTATCTTTATTACACTTACAATCTGAGGTACACTGACCATACTTTAGCTCTTTGAAATTGGAAGGAAATAAAAATCAACAACACACTTTAATAAGTAATATCTCTTAGACTTTAAATAGATTTTGGGACTTCTTTTAAAATATGAGTTTGTTTGACACTGTGGAAAATCACAATATTCCAAACTAAACAGCAAATTCATTTACATTATGAAAATAAGGTTCGAGAGGAACTAGAAAGCCATCTATAAAGTCTTTATTATTTTCCCTATGACAAGTTGAAAAGGGTGGCCATTCCCTTTCAGAATGATAGGAAAAACTTGTTTAAAGCATTCCTTATTTTTCACCCTAACCACCAAACTTGCTACTTTTCACCTTCTATGGGATCACAGAATGTTTAGATATTTTGCTATTTTTTTTTTTTAAAAAGATAGTATTCTTTGTGGGACTCTTTTGGAGATGTCTGATCAGCCAATGAGACCATGACTCTCCATTTTCCTAGGAATGACTTCTACCCTAAAACCTGGTCCTCCAGCCACCATGGTTATTTTGTGTGATACCATCTCTGGCTCTGGCCACCAGGACCAAAGATGGATATCAGGTCCAAACTAGCCAATCTCCTGGACATTTGGGATTGGGATTGCAAAGGTCTGTCTCTTGGCTGGGCCTACATGTACCTGAGACGCAGACAAAGCTGCTTTGTGGAGGAAGAATGTAGAAGGCGCCTTGGCTGAGTGCTTCTTCCTGGTTTTGTAATTCCCAGGCTCTATCTCTTCCTAAAGTCATGTGGTTTCTACCTTGAGTTCCCCCAGGCCTATGAGACTGCCTGGGGGAACTCAAGGTAGAAACCACAATAAAGTCTTCTCTTTTGAGAGCTTGAATTTTCTAATTGTATTTCTGTTGTTTGCAACTAAAGAACTTTAGCAAACACACCTTCCCTTTTGCTGAGCTCAGTTAAACAAAAACCTTATTTATATCAACAAAGGATTTAATTAAGCTGAATGGGTAACAGCATCAAGACGAACCTGGATAATCACGAGTAGCTGATAGTGGTTACTTTAAAGGAAAAGAGAACAGTGGTGACTACACATTGAGTCGCAAAGCCCCAAGCTATAATCTGCGCACATCAAACTGCCAGTGCAAAGTGCTGGTTGTGTATATGAGAGCAGAATCAGAAACAGTTATGCCTTCAGTTAATGAACGGTATGAACATAGGAAGGGGAACTTTTAACAGCCTGCATGGAGCAGCTGAGCATTTAGAGGTGGAGGGAGTACACGAGAGAAAAGTTTTCACTTCAAACACAGGAGCTTTGTGTAGTGCTTATTATTTTAGGGTACCAGACTGCCTGCTTTCATGTATTGATATATTGGCTTTGTAAAAAAAAAAAAAACCATTAAAAAATAAGTTTGATCACATGTTCATAGCCATCTGCTTCTGGTGACTAAGTTGGGGGTGCAGGATGCCAAGAAAGGATGTACTATCTTTTATCAACTGAGGCAAAAATAAAAATCACAGATCAAAAATCGGAACTCGGGGGAAGAAGCATCCGGATTTCTCAAATAAAACAAGAAATATGCAAACTGCAGACCTCCTTTGAACTCAGGAAAAATCTAATTTTTGGGGGAGAGTGCTGTCTGCCTGGCAAAGATGTGTTCAGACCCACGGATGTGAGCCCTACAGGACGTGACTGTGGTGTGAGGGCTCAGATCCAAGCTCTTGCTCATGTCACTTGAATATGATTTCCCTTTCCCTGCATCCCCTCTGCTGGCTAAAATAAAACCTAAAAGTGAGGCTATTTGAGTACCCCTGAAATTTTGCCCAATTTAATTTAAGTACTACATTTAAAGGCCCCAGTTCCCTGATGCAGGCCCCAAGAAAACACTTGCCCAGAAAAGAACTGTGATCACATCACACATTGTTGGCCAATGAGGGTGTTTAGCAATTACCATTTTATGGAGTGGGGAGACAATATCTCCTGTGAACCATGTTCCTGGTTCTTCAAGTTAATGGATCTTATTTTTCTTGGAGATGTTCTTAGAGTGTAGCAGTAGAGCATTTATTCTTCTTTTTCAAATTCAGAATTTATTTAGTTTCTAATTCAACCAAGTCTATCCCTGGCCATTGACCTTACTTCAATCTGTTAAATTGAGCTCTCTGTGATTGCTGTGGACAAGATGAGCTTTAGACAAAGTTGGAAGAAGGTAACATTTGCCGTTGGCTCCTTTTCATCTCTTCCATTAGCATCTTTCCTTTCCTCCCTACCCGTCCAAGCCACTCGTGTTCTGGGGTGATATGTCTTAAACAGACCCAGTGTTCTCTATAGTGCCCAGAAATCCCACTTCTGTACTTACCTATCAACAAAACCATATTTATTTAGTTTTGCTAACTTTAAATCATTAAACATATATTGCACGCCAGCCTACGTCTCAGGCATATGAATACAAAAGCAAATGTAATAGATCCTTGATTTCAAAGAGTTAACAGCCTAGGCTTGGCTACCGATGCATACAAATGTATCTATGAACAAAAGCAAAATCCAGCAACTGTAATAATAACTGTAATAATAATCCTTAGGTAAATAATAGAAATGCGACATAAGGAAATTGATCAGGGTCCCTGGGCATAGGAGGAAAAGATGGAATTGGGAGCAAGGGAAGATTGGGGAAAGGTTCAGGTTGTTGGAATCAAGTCAATTCCAGAAATAGGGTGAGATACGTAATTTTCAGATTGGGGGAGCCTGTATTTCATTATTTTAAATTGGAAAATTAAGAATGTGCTCTCAGTCACGGGGATGAATCATAGACCAGGACTTATGGATGACAATAGAAAAACATTTGAAATTGGGTTGGCCCTGGAATATCTGGGGTGTGTCATCTGTGTATCCATATTTCTTAAGGGATTAGAAGATTGGATCATAACATAAAAGGTAAAATGTTGACAGTTTCTTCTTATAACAGCAGTATACAATAAGATGGATATCTATTTTGAAGTTAGAACTGGAGAAAACTGGAATTGAGATGAACCACACTGGCATATTTATTGATCTGCTTTGGCTTAGTAGCTCATCTTTTGCAATATAAGTTTTCATAAAGAAGGATAGTAATATGATAGGTTTCTTCAAAAGTCTATTATGAAAATTGAAAATGACATTTTCTTCCTGGATAGATTTAGCCCCATCCCGCCCAATCTGTCAGGACACTTCTCCGTACACTGTACTTATGGAAGAGCTTGAAAAATGCCATTATAGGTGTTAGCGGGTAATGGGGGAATGGAGGTGTTTAAAGAAGCACCAAGGTCAGAGCAGTGCACACACCTTTGTATTCATGTGCAACAACACCAGCAAGGAAAAGCACTCCTAGAAAAGTGCTATGAAACCTCCTAAATGACAGCGCTTACATGCTATATTTACCTTAACAATTCTGGGTACAGAATCTGGTTACATTAGTTAGGTTGTAGGTTTCAGGTACTGTCATAGAGAGACCCAAAATAACAGGGGCTTCAATGGGATAGATGTTTCAGGGTAAGCAGCAGGGGCCTGCCAGGGTGGCTCCCTTGGATCAGGAGCCCAGATTTCTTTTCTCCTGCATTAAAATTCTTTGAACTCTATGTCTTCATCACTAAAGTGGAGGCAATGACACCTCATTATCCTTGTGAGGATGACAAAAGGCAATGCATGCAGGGTGCTTGTACATAGCAGGCTCTCAGTATTTGTTCCTTACATTCACCCCAGTCATGCTGACTTCTACTGTAAATCCTGGAGGTTCCTTTTCAATAAATGTATCATAAAACTGCTCCACTCTCTCTCTTGAACCTTGGAGCCTCTCTCTCTCTCTTCTGCTGGAACTCTTTCGTTTTTCACTTGATGTCTTGTGATTGTTTTGAGGAAGTTACCAATGGGAAAGTGTGAGCCTTTGCCGGGAAGTGGGTACCGAGAGGGAATTCCATTGATGAATACCAGAGAGGGAGACCTCTATGGATATTAACCTAGGAATGTTCTGTCCAAACTTTCTTTCTTGCCAAAAATACTCAAAAGATGTATCCTACCTTGAAACTGCAAAACATCAGAAAGTGTTGCAGGCAGTAGATCTCCTGTGTCTGCGGGAATTGCTCACCTAAAAAGACACACCTGTGGAATTGGCTTCATAGCTTCATGGATTGGGTCTAACCCCAGGAACGTGTTGCTCAGTCTTATAAAGAGAAGGACTACAGTAACCCTGTGTTTCTCCAAGGTGGACTCTGAACTACATGGGGAAAGTTGTTGGAAACATAGATGACTGGGTCTCACTTAGACCCTCTGAATCAGCCTCTCTAATGGAAGGTATTTAGGAGTCTATATCCCAGGTGATTCTTATGTCTACCTTGCTGCTTCAAGTGTAGTACTGGGCCAGCCTCACTTGGGAGTCTATAAGAAATGCAGAATCTCAGGCCCCACCTCAAGCCTACTGAGTCAGAATCTGCATTTGCCTAAGATCTCCCAGGTCACTGTTCTGCGCATTAAATTTGAGACATACTCTCCTAATGAGTTGAGGACCATTGAGCCCAAAGGATTCTTTTCCTGACAGATTGTGTGAGATGAGGGGAGGTGGGGGTTGCCAGGGAACAAATAGTATTCTTTTGATGACCAGGTGATGAAGCATAGCACACAGAGGTCCTCTTCAGGGAGCCCAGAATGATTCTGGTGCAATGAGGACCCCAGGAAAGGTGGTATCAGTCTGCCACCTCCAAGGCTGGCATCTTCGAGCACTCCTGGAGGCAGCACAGACGTCCTGATGGGTGCTGGCAACACTAATGAGGGGAGGTATCCTCATGTGGCTTCCCATTAACGGGACAATTTTGACCCCCATAAGGCATTTAGCAATGCCTGGACACATTGGCGTCTAGTGAGGAGAGGCCAAAGTATACTGCTAAACATCCTACAATGCATAGGATAGCTCCTATAACAAAGGATTATCCAGGCCAAAATGCCAAGAGAGCCCAGGTTGAGAATCTGAATTGTGTCCCAAAGATGGATTTACAAAACAAGCAGTATTCCTTATCAACCTTACAACCACCGCTGGTGATATTTAAAGATTTACCATGGAGGGCTAAACTAGCAAAGTGGATACCCTTTTGCCTGGCCATTGAGCTAACTAGAGCATCATTTCAAATTGACTATCTGTTCCAGTACCTGTGTAGATTTTGAAGTTAAGTGGATCAATCTCTAATAACTAGGGAGACTTCTGGCCTTTTAGATATAATGGGCACTGTATTTGTCATTTTTTCAGGTATTTCTCTTCAGTATTATCAGTTCCAAAATATAATGACAAGTGACTCAGCAGTAATACCACCAATTCCTGCTGAGCTCCGAGAACTGAATTATCAGGATCCACCACTCGTAATACTCCAGTTTTATTGCACATTCCACCTCTAGGCTGGAGTAGGGGAGGAAACAATTATCCATCACTTACTTGTACCCAGTACTTGCTCTTCATATCTGATCAGTTTTGAGCTTAAAAAACAAATTGCATATATGTAAGAACTGGTTTTGGAATAACCAGTTATTAGTTTTTTAATCCTATTATCAGTGGGCCACATTGAGAACTCACAGAATAAAGAAAAGGCATAATTCTAGGAAGTCAAATTTCTGGCTGGGGAAAGAATATACTTTCTTGGAACTGCTCCTGATCTCAGCAAAAACCAACCAAAAGACAAAGGAAAGTAAAAATCATATTTATTTTGTTTGTTTTATGGAAAGGGAAATATAAAGTTTAAAGAGAAAACTCATTGTAGGTAATGAGAGCCCTGGATTTTATTTTATTTTTTATTTTTTTAAAAAAAGCCTATAGCACCTGATATTCCAGGGGGTCTCCCATCCAAGTACTAACCAGGCCCAACCCTGCTTAGCTTCTGAGATCAGAGGAGATCAGGCACCTTCAGGGTGGGCATGGCCATAGACAGCCTTGGATTTTAGATCAGACTTCAGTGTGGATCCTGGTTTCACAGATTCTGAGTGACTGTGGGCTTATTTTTTACTCTCAATTTCCATTTTGTGTTAAAAAGGATAGTACTATTTACTTCATAAGATTGTGTGTTGGTTAGCCATTGCTGTGTAAAAAAAGCCACAGAATCTCAGTAGCATAGAAAATAAGCCTTTATTTAGGGTATGCACCGGTGGAGAGATGGGGTCAGCTGGGATTTGGCTAATCTGGGCTGGAGTGGCTTTGTTTTCTGAGGGCCTCAGCCTCACTCCTGGAATCAGAGGGCTAGACTGAGAATGTTTTTCACATGGCATGGCAGACGTGCAAGAAGGCAAGCTCAATTGTGAAAGTGTAATTCAAGTCTGTGCTTGTATCACACCTATACTAACATCCCATTGGCCAAACCATGGCACATGACAGAGACCAAAGTCGAAGTGCACCCCACCCAAGGTGAAGCCAAAGCAAGTCATATAGACAAACCCAGCATCACCAGAGCAAGAAGTATCCTTTTCCCATGAAAGTGAGGGGGATGGAGTGAATACTTCTGAACAATATATAATCAACCACAGGCTGTTAAAATGATTAAATGAATTTATGTCTGCAAAACACCTTGCCTAATAATACCTGGCACTAAAGTGTTTAATAAGTGTTAGTTCCTTTCGCCTCCTCTAGACTAGTCTGCAGACAGACGGCAGGCTGCTTTGCAGTGAAGAATGGGGTCTGTAAACTTAATTTCAGAGATAAAAGCACTATTTTAAAATAAACTTGAATTCTGTATTAGGATCAGTTGTGAGAGAAGGAATAATAGGAGAGAGAAGAGATGTTTAGGAAAATAATAAAACAGAAGAATTGGGGGAGAAAAACAATAACTTTTCAAATTTTGAGGGGCTAAGGAAGGGGATAAATAACAAATACATCTATAAATTAAAAAAAGAGAAGATAAATAGAAACATAATCACAGAACAGTGGAACAATAAAAAGAAGGAAGAGGGGAAAATGACTTGTCAGGAGAATCACCAGGGTATCAGGAGAGCTTTTTCAAAATATATGTAACTTTCTTCTCTCCGCTACCTCTCAATTATGCATGAAATTCCATTATTCACATGGAACAGGCTGGGAAAGAGAGAAGAATGTTCACAGTTTTATCACCTCTTGTCAAGGTTCTACAAAAGACTAATTAGTGTTTTAACCATTGTTTACAAGATCATCGAGTGCACTTCAGCCTTGATATTCCAGAGGCTCTAATCTGTGTGGGGTTATTATTGCAACCTACCAGATGAGCAATCATTTTTTGGGAATGTGGTATAAAGGACAGAGAATTAATACCATAGGGATCAAATGAAATTGAGTTGGGTTTTTCCATTCTTATGACTTGGTCTATACAGAGAAAGAATATTCTCAGCATAACCCACTTGATCATAAAGTATTTCATATTACCAGACTGCTCAGTATTCCATGGTAGGAAAAAAATTGTGCAGAAATTATTTTCTAGAGGACAGTAGAGCCTTCGATATAATAAGACTCTGCCTACAAATACCTTCTAGAAAAAGAGAAGAAATGCTTTGGTCAAACTTGACTCGGTTAACAACAAACAGAAGGACCCCTATTAAGATGGAAAGTATTAGTATTTAACCAGGCTCTCCTTATGAAAACGACGGTAAGTTGTCTTTGTGTTACTACATGTTTAGAGAAGCAAAGACATCAAAATGTAACCTGCTTTATTTTTCATATTGAAACTCTTGCTTGCTTCTTGCTTATGTCCATCTTGTTTTTGGTCATGCTGTCAATAATCAACACATAGCAGTTGCTCAGAAATAGGGACAAGGTCCGGAAAAGACCACATCTGAAATTATAATTGGCAAAAATCTGACTGTCCCACAGACAGGAGTGGGCATATGGAGAAGCATCCCCTTTATACTCACATTCCTTTAAAAAAAGTTTGTGCTGCTGAGGGAAATGAGAGGGTTTTCTAAATATACAGAGTTTCAGATCAAAAAGATAGTCCTAGAATATAAATATGTCCAAACAAAAAGAAGGAATATCTTCAGTGGTGCTGTAAACTGGTAGCCTGAGGTAAGGAGTGACCTTTTTTTAAAAAAAAAACAAAGATGATTATTAACAGAAGATCTTCATGGTATCCATAGAACCTAGAAAGAGAAGTCCAGAATGCAGTTTTTGATATTTTTGTTCTAACGTTCTCTGCTCACTCCTGCTGGCCTCTCTGTGCTTTCTCGGGCATACCAAGGTCATTCTCACCTCTGAGCCTTTCCATTTGCTCTGCCCTTGGCCTGGTCAGCTCTTTCCTAACCTAGATCACATCTCACTTCCTCACTTCATTGATTTAGGGATGCTTAGTTATCACTCCCTCACAGAAGACTGCCCTACACATTTGCCTTAGTCTGTTCAGGCTGCTACAACAAAAATACCTTAGATTGGCTAATTTGTAAACGCCAGAAGTTGTTGCTCATAGTTCTGGAGTTGGGAAGTCCCGGATCAAGGTGCCAGCAGATTCGGTGTCTGGTGAGGGCTTGTCCTCACAAATGGTGCCTTCAGTTGTGTCTGCACATGGCAGACGGTGCAAACAGGCTCCCCCAAGCCTCTTTTATAGGGCAGAGCCCTCATGACCTAACCTTCCAACACTGTCTTGGGAGACAGGGGAGATCTGAGCTAGTTTTCTTGAAGGGGACGATCTGTAGGCAGAGTCTGCAGGGAAGCCTATCGACCACTTACACCTCTGTAATGATAGTGGTCATTGGATTTATCGTCAGGTAGTCTTCATTTCAGGACTTTGCTTCCCAGCTGTGGAATGAGTAGGAGTGCTCCAGATGTGGAAAAGAAAGGATCTGGCCTGCGGGGGAGCAGCTAGAGCAAAAGCCCAAGGCCCAGGAATGCAAGGGACCGAGTTCTATCTGGTAGTAGCAGAAAATCTGGGGACAGACAGGGCCCGGGTCACACAGGCCTCTCTGAGGAGTTTGGGCTGTATCCAGTAACCCTTCTGGTGATCACACTGGAGTTCCTGAGAGCCGCCTGGAGGGACTGTGGGGAACGGACCGGAGTGGGTGGTGGAGAGCCAGGGAAGCAGCCCCTGTAATCTGGGATCAGAGAGAGAGGATGGCAGGCAGAGGAGAGGGGAGAGGAAGCAGGCAAGGCCATTCCTAGTCTCCAGCCTGGGCCGTTTTTAAATGGTCGCATTGTTTACTGAAGCAGGATGAGCAGGAAGAGCTGGCTGGGGTCCCGGTGGGATGGTGGGGTAAGTAGGTGAAGGGCATCATGTTGCCAACTCTGGAAGGCTTGAAACCACCCTTCAATAACGGAGTGCCAGGTGAGAACTGTGGTAAGGGCCTAGCTAAAAATAATGATAATAATTAGTATCTGTCCCCTGTAATTGCCACTCTGGAGCCACATAGCTGGTGGTCGTAAGGATTCTTAACTTCTGCCCATAGCTGGTGTCCATAAAGATTCTTAACTTTCTCTGTAGATAACATCATCTTTTTGAAATCTAAAGGTAGCTTTTAAGATATGTGCCAGGTCCCGCGTTCCAGTGGATTGGTTGACCCACCCATACCAGCGGCCCATACCAAGAAACCGACTCAACTGGAATTGTGACCCCAGGGACTGGAGCAAAGCAAGATGATTTCTACATCCCTATTATTTTGCCCCAATTAACGAACTTAATTGCCTAATCCCTTGCCTGCCAAACTATCCTTAAAAACCCTGTCTCCCGAATTCTTGGGGAGGCAAATTTGAGAAATTTCTTTCATCTCCCCGCTTAACGCTATCCGGGATAAAGACTCTTTCTCTGAGTCAAACCTGCTGTCAGCATATTGGCTTATTCTTGGGCAGCCGACAAGTGAACCTGGCTGGGCAACAACAGGCTCGTTTTGGGGCTCTTTCCACGCGTCCTATTTGCTGGTTGTTTGCTTCCCTTCTTCCCTCATCCCAACGTACACACCCCTCACACGGTGCTGTGCCAACATGGAGCCCGAGGCAAAAAGAAAAGGACTCGTCCTTGGTTTAACATTTTGATATTTTGATCATCACGGATTTTTTGCATTAATTCTGACTTAAGAATATTGCATTCAAATATTATTTATCTTAATTACTGAGTTTTTTGGCACCCCCTGTAAAATTTGCATCACCAGTCTGGCCCTGGAAACCTCCCCATTTTGCCCCCCATCTGTGAATTTCTTGAAGACAGAGACTGGGCCTCTTTATTTTATATCATCTGTAGCACTTACCCTGGTATCTGACACATTTAAGTGTACAGTAGCTTCATAGAATTAATATAAATAACTAATTCTAGAACAAGGCACTTATTTCTTGTGCAAATGAGCTAGGCATTGTTCCAGGAGCAAGAACATGTGGTTTAATACTGGAGTGTACCCTCTGAGAAGCTCACAGACTGGTAGAGAGGGCCTGGGCAGGGCACACTGGAGAAGAGCAACAAGAGAGATTTAGGCAGGGGCCAGGGAAGTACAAGAGATGGGGCCATCCATTCCTGCAGGGCCTCGGAGGAGGAGAGGCAGGGTTTCAATGGTCAGTGACAGAGCACATCCCAGGGGGAGGAAACAGTTTGACGAAAGGCACGAAGGAATGGTGATGATTGACTTTCTGGGGCAATGGAACATGTTTGGGCTGCTCAGTGGGTGACATGGCCACAGGGCTGGGGAGCAGTGGTCTTTCTGGCTCCGTTGCGGGTAGGAGGGGAGCGTGCTTGTGGAGAACATGCCAGGTCAGGAAGCACCTGCCCTGCCCGGCGGTGGGAGGACAGCAGCTGCGGCTGCGGAGGGAGGTGATGAGACAGTTCCGGAGAGAACGCAGCAGGTAATGGGAGTGGGGGTGCCCGGGTCCTGGCGTGGAGATGAACAGGAGGAAGTCTGTGCTATCCTTTAGGGTGCACAGGAACAAAACACAGAAGAAGGCCATTTCTCTATTTTGATATGCTGCATATAAATAATCCCCCTAATTATTTATACGGTTCTGCAAACAATTCATGGCGACAGTAATAGAATTCAAAACACATGAAGAAAGTTCAACTACATTTTTACGACTCCAACAAATGAGGACTTTCATTTTTGGGTCTTTCCAGGCCTTGCAGGAAAGCCTGTGTAACGCTTCTGTATGTGTCATCAGAATACTGGTACTGTTTTATGGTCAGGCGGTCGTGGACTCAAGGCTTTACTCAGATCCTAGGATTGAAGGTTTTACTTGTCACCTCTGGGCCCAGGGGATGTTATGCAGTGAACACCTGTACTTCTCTTTTGCGAGGTCTTTAGCAAATGCACACTGGCTTTTACAACAGGACCTGGGTGAGGCGTCTTAAAGGGAAGCGTGGAAGTGAGCGCAGCCAGCGGCGTCGAAGTAAGCAAGTTACGTGAAAGCACCTTGTCAGCTCTGAAGCACGAGGCCAAAAATATGGGCAGGGCAGAAATAAAGGAGAAGTAAATATTAATAGATTAGATTGAAGTCGTCGCAACCTTGCTCCTTCTCTAAAGAGGCAGGATTCTTGCTTATTTGTTCAGTCCAGAGTCTTCTTTCCTTATACAGAATTTTGGTGTTGGGAAAAATGACCAAATAAAAGAAAAAAGAAAAACAAACAAAAACAACAAAAGACCCTCAACCAGAGAGCTACACAATAAAGACCTGAGGTGAACAAAAGGCAGGGGACACCGGGAAATGGAGTGGTTACCCAGCAAGCAAGATCACAGTGACATGAATAGCTACAGTGCCGGTAAATGTTTCATAACTGGTTTTCCAAAAACAGCAACGACAAAATTGTGTGTGTGTGTGTGTGTGTACATACATATGTAAGCTTATTATAAATTTTATTGTGAAGCACATAATTTGCAAATAATAATAGAACATGTAATATTCTTTATTATAATTTCTATATAACCAATTGATTCTTACAGAATGCTTTCACTGATTTTTGCTGAACTCTTGTAACTCTTGTATCCACAGCCAACCTATGGCTACAGGTCACAAATAAATATAGTTCTAACATGAGCATTAGTTAATATTTTCGTTTATGTTAATGAACTTGACAGAAGAAAGTAAAACAACAAAGAATATGTTGGAACTTCACACATTTGCCAATGATGTGAGTAAGTGACTTCTTTGCTGAATCAGATAATACTTTTTAAATACTGAAGGAATATTTTCTTTATCTTTTTCACTTCTTTTTAGAGATGGGGGTCTTGCTATGTTGCCCATGCTGGCCTTGAACTCCTGACCTCAAGCAATCCTCCCCCTTCAACTTCCCAAAGTGCTGGGATTACAGGCATGAGTCACCACACCTGACAATTTTTTTCCTTTTTAGAGCATTTTTTTCTTAATATTTTGTGCTGTTCACAGTGTAATGGCTATAGACATGACATGCTTTAAAATTTAATGTGCATTATTAGCATTTTCCCATGAGTTGCTTAAGTCTAGACGATCAATGGAACAATAAATCAAGTCCTCATTTGTAGGGTTTGCTGATTTCCACAGTGTAAATACTCCCACTATGGCCAGTTTCAAGCTACCGAAGCGAAGTTACTGGACACGGAGCTGGGGAGCGATGCCAGGAGCACCATCGCACAGCATTTCCACAGATACAGCAGGCGTGGAGAAACCTTGAGTACAGCTAAAATGTATAGTAAAATAGTAAAACACTTAGAAAGTGATGGATTCTGAGTCTTTAAGGTGTTATTGATGTGTACTTGACATACAATAAGTTGCACAAGTTTGAAGCATACAGTTTGATGAGTTTTGACAAATGTGCACACCTATGACACTATCCCTACAATCATGATGGTGAACATATTCACGGCTCCCCAAATTTCCTTATGCCCCTTGATAATCTCTCTTTCACCCCTCCTTACACCCCTCAGGCAACTAGTGATCTACTTTTTATCACTCTGGGTTAGTTTTCTGTAATTTTATATAAACAGAATTATGTAGGATATATTCTTCTTTGTCTGGCTTTGGTGTAATTATTTTGAGATTAATCCATATTGTTGCATGTTCATTCCTTCCCCACCCTGAGTATCATATATTTATTACCTTTGCTTATAACTGATTTCATAGCAAGTCTATATAATTCAATTTTTAATAATGGCTGTATTTAACAACCTGCTGTTAAAATTCCTAAAAATTTAACAATTGGCTTTTTCAGGCTGGCACAAGCAGCTCCGACACACCTCTGGCGGGCTGCGTGTGCATGTGTGTGCATGAGTGTGTCTAGCTTTAGACAAAGGGCTCAGAGACTGTGGGGTACCTGCAGGACTTGGGAGTAAGTGAAAAGGAATGAAGGAAAAGAATTTCTAAGAAGTTTTTCTGTGTTCCCTCTTCGGTGCTTTTTTTCCAAGAAACTGCAGTAAAAATGCTAATTAAAAAGATTGTCTTTTGGTTGCTGGCTTGTTGTTTTAGTTAATGCATGAGTGGACCACAGTGCAGCTGGGCTTTGGGAGTTTTATGTGAAGGACTTTTATTACTGAAGTTTCTAAGAGAGAACTCAGAAGGCCAAGGTCAACTTGCAAATTGATAGAGAGGGATTTGAAACTGATGGTTGGCACAAGGATGCTGCAGTTTGGCTGCTCGTACGGCAGGAAGCCACGGCCACCCCAGAACCTCTCCCCAGAATTCCTCGGACAGACAGGAGCACAGGAGAGGGGTGGGCTGCCGAGTCACTGGTAGGTTGTCACTAGAGAGATATAATTTGGGCTGGAAAGTTCACTGTGTACTGCCCTTGATACATCTGGTAGAGCCCAGGGCTTGGGGGGTGTTATTCCATTGCTTCTTCTACACTGTAACAAGCTAAAAAAGCTAGTAAGGAGAGCTGCGATAATGATAATAACTACTTACTGAATGTTTACTACATGCAAGGCATTCAGCTGAAGGCTTTTTGCATATTATTTAATTTAACACTCAAAACAATCCTGAGGTAACTGCATTATAAACATTTTACAGGGAAGTTAAGTCTGGCAGTGGTAGCACTAGGGAATGGAGGGGACAGTGTGTGAACCCAAGTCTGTCTGATACTCTCGTCTTAACCCTCTACACTGTATAGACTTCTGCTTTGCAGAGTTGTAGGAAACTCAGAGAATAAGGCCCTCAAATAGGAATGACAACGCTGGTTGGGAGTTAGGGCTTTTCTCTAGCTCAGTGACAACATCCCTGGCTGCCTGTAGCATGTCCCCAGAAGGTGACATTGGAGTCCAGCCATTTGGAGCCTTTTAAACCTTTGTATAGAAGCTTGGATTCTCTCTAAGGACAATTGGGCTGCCGCTGACAGATTTCAGCGTGGAGTAGTAAGATCAAGTGTGCACTTGAAAAAAATAGGTTGGAGAGCGTGCAAGTTAGGATAAAGTTACCCCAAAAGACACGACAGAGGTTGTTGCTCCCTTGTGTAGCATTCCTGTTGGAGGTAGAAGTCAGGCTGAGATATAATCCCAGTGAAGGCCTTGGCTGATCCTGCTACGTGTACTAAAAATGTAATGGCTCTTCAGATTTGTTTTGAGTTGGGGGCAGGGGAAACGGGCCTTTATATTGCTACTTCACCAGTAATTTGATATGGGAAGGGGGTGTGCCCTGGGGTGAGGTGGCTGTCTTTCTGGAGGAAGTCTGACTGCCAAGTGTTTCTGCTAGCAGTGCTCCCAGCAGTCAAGATAAGTCCTTTATTCTTGTAGAGGGATCTGGATAGTGTATCACTGTGTCTGCTTCAAGCAACTGGTGGGTTGCATCTCTGATAATGCAACCTGAAGAATACCAGCAATTAAGAACTGGGAGGAAGTAAAGGACCAGAGTGGGAATTGAGAAGGGATTGCCAGTGAGGTCAAGCCTAGGGATGGTCAAATGATGGGAGTCAAGAGAAAAGTGAATGTTGAGAGGGAGCTTGTGTCAGCAGTGTCTAACGCTTCTGAGAGGTTGACAAAGATAAGAATTTTGCAATTGGAAAGGTGTAGTAACTTTACTTAGCTAAGCCAGTGGAGTGGTGGGTGCTAAAGCCAGACTGGAGGAGGGAGAAGACTGAGGAATGAGTGGGAAGTGAGAAAGTGGGCAACCGTTTGTGGACTTTTGGTTGTGAAGGGGAAAAAGTCAGGGTTGTTATTGGTTTGACAGAATTATTATTCTTAATTTTTAGGGTGGGAGAGATTTTAATCTGCTTATATGTCAATCGGAAAGGACAACAGAGATGGAAAGGTTAAGGATATAGGTGGGTAATCGATGGCCACAGGGAGCTTGCAGAACACTGGCAGGTTGATTAGATTTGAACCAGAAAAGAGAAAGACTGACACTGACATTTATTTAGTTTTTGAAAATGCCAGGAACTTCTGGACAGTTTGGCTTTATTTGATCCTTTTGAGAAATTAGTCCAACTCTTGTTTTGCAGATCAGATTTAGAGAAGGTAAATAACTTTCCCAAGTGCACGCTACTCCAAGAGACAGAGTCAGGAGTTAAGGCCATACTTTATGCGGTGAAGGAAGGACGTCTCATCCTCTGAGATTTGAGGAAGGACAAAGGATAACTGAGAATGGGCATGCAAGGAATGGATAAGGGGAGGAAGGCTGCTGCAACAAAGATATATAAAACTGTAGTAGCTTAGGTAAATAAGAATTTACTTCTCTCCCAAGAAACAGTCCAGAATGAGCTCTCTTGAGTTGGTAGAGTAGCTCTCCTTTATAAAAATAGTCAAAGACCCTGATTCCTTCCGTCTTATTGCTCTGTAATTTCCTCGAACATCCACATGTATGTTTGGGTGGTATAGCTTGGGGTGAGAGAAAAAGAGAGTATCCAGGAAGGTCTTTTAGAAGAGGACCCAGAAGTTGCACACTCATGTTTGTCCATGTCCCTTTGATCTGAAGTAAGTCACATGGCCACAATGAGCGGCAAGGGAGGCTGAGAAATGTGTTTTTTTCCTCACGAGGCTATATGCTTAGCTGAAACTCAGGGGTTGTCTACTTAAAGGAAGGGGGAAATGGATACTTGTGATCTTTCTTAGTCTTTTATTAAAATTGCTCCTTGGGAAGTCATGTGGCAAAACCGAAAAGGCTGGCCACACACTGGATGGGTATACAAAACAATTAATAAAAACCATATTCTGCAACAATTTTTAAAATGTATCCTGTGGCAAAAAGTGTTCCCAACAGACTGAGGGGATACATTTAGTGTCCTTGTTCCTACATCATTCCTCTGTGACTCTCCTTGCATTTTAGCATCTTTGAAGATGGTGGCAGTGTCAGAGAGGAAATGTGGCCAGGGCCTTTTCAAAACTGGCTCAGGTGGAAACCAGTACAAACCCATATTAAAATGAAATGAGGCTGGGGGTGGTGGCTCACGCCTGTAATCTCAGCACTTTGATGGCCCATGCCTTTAGTCCCAGCTACTCAGGAGGCTGAGGCGGGAGGATCACTTGTGCCCAGGAATTCAGCACTGCAGTAAGCTATGATGATGCCATTGAATTCCAGCCTGGGCTGCAGAACAAGATTTTGTCTTTAAAATAAAGAAAAGAAAACAAAATGAAATAAAATGAGTGATGCTGTCTGATGGGAACAGTAATGACTAGAGAGAATGGGCCCTGGGCAAGTGGTCCTTAGCTCTAGCTGTTGATTGCCATGAAGGAATGCTGCCAGTGTTTCCAACAATTTGAAATTTTCAGCAGAATCCGGGAATCCAGATTTTTAGCATATAATTGGTTTTTTAGCACGTAATGTCCTAATTTTTAAATGTTGGCTCAAGTATTTTAATATCACTATGTGGGCCAAAAAGAACATTCCTGTGAACAATAACAGCTCTGGTCTCTGACTTAATCTCTCAGAACCTTATTTCCTTATTTGTAATATGGGAGCAATACCCATCTCAAAGGATTCTAGGAAGGGTGGAAGGGAATGTCCCAGTGTATGTCCTGGTTAGATAATCATTACTGCATTTGATTTGTTCCATGACGAATCTGTCTTACAATTAGGTAATTCTCGGATCCTGTCCCTGTGGATGGGAAGTTCAGAATGGAAGTTCTGAAGAATGCTAAGAGGATTGAGCTACAAGATCTGCTGAGATGGGCTGTTCTGACTCAGGTCTTCAAAACTATTCTAATTTATATTCCCCAACATTCCCTTTTGGAGGTGTCATGGTCAAAATTTTGGGTCTAGCTAGTCTGGTTAACTAGCCTGGATTACAGAGGTGGATAGTTCATCCACTCCCCACCCCTGGTTAGTTGTGTGGCTTTGGTTTAATTACTTACCATCCTTAAGCCTTAGGTTCTTGTTTTAAAAATCAGAATAATAATAAATAATAAAATAATTGTCTGAACTCTATGAGATGGCACATATAAAACCCTTAGTTATATTGCCAGGCATAATATTTAATAGTAAGTATTCAATGACATTAATTGTAACAAACTATTATTTCTTACCCAAATGAAATATCTTTATCTATCTATCTATCTATAAGTAAAACATAGGGTTTTTATTTTTATTTTTGATTATACTTATATTTTCAGGTAAATCACCTTGCTTAGTCAATGGATTAAGTAGTAGATAAAATCTTAGGAAACATTGCTTAAAATGTTCTTTGTGCAACTTCCTACAGTAAGAGGATAGTGTCAAGTGTAAAATGCTCTAAAACAACAAAGTGACCTTTAAAGAAAAGCAATTTATTCATAAAGTAAATCACCAAAGAAAGGGTGGAAAAGGTCTTCTTTTATATTGCCAGTAATGCATCTCTGGGCTGGTGCATTGTTTTGCATGGCTTGTGCTGGTTACATGCTATGTATAAACAGTTTCTTATTTCTGAGCTGATGAATCCCCGTGAAAAGGCAATGTTGAAATTTACTACAGTAAGAAATACACAATCCATTCTACAGAAAGCCCCACAGGCAAAAACAGTGGATACAAAATACAAATTGTGAATGAGTAATTCCCTCAAGTTGCTAACCGACAATTAAGTTCCTTTTCAAAAATAGATAAATTTCCACAGGGTGGGTAAACTTATTGATCTTCCTTATCTTTGTTGCTATTCTTAGTAGTAGTAGCAATAATAATAATTACTCATACTTATTGGGCTTTTCCTATGGGCCATCCTTTGGGTAAACTCCATTACATGTGTTATCTCACTGAATTCTCTCAACAGTTCTCTGAGTTAGGGGCTATTCATTTAGTCCCATTTTTTCCAATGAAGAAATTGATGTTTAGGAATGTTATCTTATTTGCCCAATTTCATTAGCTTGTAAGTGGCACAGATTGGTTTCTAACCTACCACTGCATGGCTCCAATGCTCATGGTCCTGCAAGGGAATGGAAATTTTGTTGAGTAAAATGGCGAGAAAGAAAGACTTAATTTGGGAGTTTTAAACTCTTCCCCAGAGGGTATGTCTGAATTGGGTGCCTCATTGTGGGGCTTTGACAGACAAGAAATTGGGCTGCTGGGCCTGAAGGGTGAAGAAAGGAGGCCAGAAGTGCAGGACAAGAAGCAGACAAGCTGTGAAGACTTTGAAGACTTCGAATGCTTTGCAATTTTGGCAACAGTGTTGACATCTCATGCTCATCCTTTGATATCCTGACCTCATAATACTTGTTCTGACTGAAAATGGCTTTTATTATCTACATTGGTGATCACTATTCTGGAATTCCTGGGAAGTCCTGCTTTCAAATACCCTGTCCCATTGTCCTCGTAAGTACATCCACACTTGTCAGACTGTGTTTGGGAATCATGATCTTGCAACTAAAGGCACAGTTTCCGGAGCCCTTCGGTTCCAGTTCATTGGCTCCGGCTGGCGAGGTGGATACTGTCTGAGTGCAGTCGGCCTCTGTCAGAAGACAAGAACATCTTGGTGACAGCTCTGACAATCTCCCAATCTCCAGCGGGGAGGGAATGTTGTTTAGGGCTTTGTGTTGTTATTTTATTTGCAATGTCAGCATACTTCATTCATATTGTTTAATCAAATAATCTAAACCTCTTTAATGGTAATAATTTAACATATATTCTTGCCTTGATCATCTTGAAACACAATTGGTAGTTTGGATGAATTTATCTAATAACTACAGAATGTTGTCCTTGACCATCATAAGGGGAGATTTTGACAAAGAAATTACTTCGAGTATGAAGTTTTGACCTGGAATCGAGTAAGACATAAACTAGACATACATTCGTAAGAATAACAGAAATATTTTTTCCGTATAATAGATGGGGGGAAAAACCCTGAAGATTCTTATCATAGTTGAAGGAAAATACAGTTTCCATTTTTTTGTGTTGTTTTTGGAGCTCACCAGCCACATCTTGCTGGATAGTGCTGTGGACAGAGATGTGGGCATTGGGACTCCTGAGCTCCAGTTTTGACTTTGTCAGTGTATTGTCCAGAATTCCTTGGGCTGTAAGGTGCAGAAAGGGAAACTCAAAACCACTTAAGCAAAAAGGGAGTCTATTGCTTCAGTAATCTAGATGTTCGGAGGTAGAGCTGGCTTCATGGACCTCAGAGTTATAAATTATGCCATCAAGACTTAGTTTCTTTGCATCTCTCAACACCACCTTCTGCTTTGTCAGTTTCATTCTCAGACTCCACTCAATTTCATCTCTTCCCAGGCTCTAGACCAGCAGGAAAGGCCAAGAGTCTTTCCCAGTAGTCCTGTACTTACTCCAGTTAGACAGATCTGAGTCTCATGTTTTCTCTGAGCCAATAATGGTGGGGCTTTGATTGACCATGTCTGGACAGAGCCTCATCAGAGCCATAGAGTGGGGAGGATAGATCCCCAGGCAAAAGTTGGGGCCGTTACCAGGCAAAAGTTGGGGCCGTTACCAGGAGAAAGGGGAATTAACACTGAGGGGTGTCAGTGCCCCTCGCTAATTATGTGACCTTGAGAGGATAACTAAACCTCTGTGAAAAGTAGAGTTAATAATGCCTACTGAAAAAATGAATTAAAATAATAGTTTGTGCACTACATGTACCAATACTAGTGCTTCATAAACTATAAAGTGTTACACAATTTTGTGTTATTATTTTTAGACGTTTCTTTAGGATCAATACCCAGAAGTGAAACCGATGAGTTATACAAAAAATATGTACGTCTTCAACCAGATAATGCCAAATTGTTTTCTACCATCAGCAATGTTATTCTACATGGCCTCAAACACTTGGCGTTAGACTTTTTAGTTACTTTCCAATCCCGTGGGGATGATATGGTATCTCATTGTTATAATTTGCATTTTCCTGATAACTAACGAGGAGCATTTAAAAAAATATTTATTGCCTATGTCTTATATTTATTGGCTATAGTCTGAGATGTATTTGTTCATATATTTTGCCCTTCTAACTATTCTGTTGTTTGCTTGCTTTCACAACTGTTCACAGAGACTCTTCGTATTTTCAGGACACTAATACTTTGATGGTTATCTTCCCAGTTTGTGGCATCCCTGTTTACTTTTTATGGTGTCATTTGATGAATATAAGCCCATAATCTTAACAGTTCAATTCCCGATAAATCTCATCCTATATGATTTGTACTTTTTATGTTTTGTTTAGGAAATCTTTCTCCCCCCAACTCCTCAGCTCATAAAGATATTCTCTTCCGTTTTCTTCCGAAAGTTTGAATGTTTTACTTTTCACATTTGAATTCTTAATCCATTGGGAACTTACTGTGTATGTTGTAAGGTAGATGTTCAGTTTCAAATTTCCCACATAGACAACCAGCTGTCCAGCATCTTTGTTCTGTGAAGTGCCACCTCTACCACACATCAAGTGTCCTTACAGATAATGTGTCTGTTTCTTGGCTGTCGGTTCTGTTCCCTTGGCCAATTGTCCATCCCTGCATCGATAACATGTTTTTTCACACCTCGGATTTCCACATTGCTTGTGATGGGATGTGGCAGGCTGCACACCTGTGGCTCTTTCCGTGTCCCATCATACACCCCAGCAGTGCTTTGCTGATCTGGGCTCAAGAAGTTTCATTAAATTCTACCTAACAGATACCATTGCTAGTCCCTGTTCTTATCCACCCATTTTGAAACAAAGGCATTGTTTGGGGTTTTTATCACTGTGGTATTTGAATTAAATGAAATCGAATTTAAAAATCTGGGAGATTTGGGACAGGTTATATATTTGTCTTTTTACCTATAGAAAACCTGGAGAGGAAAAAATCCTTTGGGTGGGAATGGGGGTGGGGCAAAAGGATGACACGTTCTTTAGGATTTATACCTAGAGGAAGGAAGATTCATTGATTAGTAAAGGTGGGTGAGAAGGAGAAGTGAGAAAACAGTTATTCATAAGCTAGGGTTCAGGGCATAAACAGATCCTCCACATAAGAAAAGCCCAGAAGGAAAAGAGCCTTATGGCTCTCTTGGCCTATGGCACACTCTTAAAACTCGATTAAATATAATGGGAATAAAACAAAAGGCAGACAAAAGCCAGTTAGGATGCAGATTTAAAAAATATATAATTCTTGTGAATGAGCTTTTTTAGCCCATGAAATTTTTTTCTCTCTTTCTGTGAACAGGTTTAACTATTATCGTATGTTCTATCTTAATGTCATTTTATATGAAGGCCACACAGCAATATGATTCTTATCTCCATATTTTAATTTTCTGGCCCTTCCCCAGTGGAAATGACCACCTTTGTTGTTCCTCAAAGAAATTTCTCTGCCTACAGCACTCCCAAGAACATGCTTGAGCAAAATTTAGTGGAGAAGCAAATTGGAAAGCCTACCTACTTTAAATAAGTTAACATGATTACAAAAAGGTAGGAGAGTAAGATCCTAACACTGCAAGGTTTATACAGTTAGAAACCAAACTGTTGGAAGATCTCATCTAGGCTGTACTGTCTGCACACTATGTATGTATATGGTGGTTATTGATAATAATTGTAAGTATGAATTGAAGAATGCATAGGAAAGCAGCTGCCCTGAGATGAGTTGGACCAGTGCCACAGTGAACAGTGTCTGATTAATTAAAAACCCTGGTCCTTGTTAAAATCACCATTCTATTCAACAGAAGCCAGCCAAGGAAATACACAGCGAGGTTAAAGACTGCATGTGCAATTCAGATATCAGCTGTGCTTTTGGCCTCTGACTTATGCATCTGAACATGTTGACTCTCTGCCAGCTTGGAAGCAGAAGTCAATCCTCTTGCACTTTCCCAACAAAAATCCACTCACCCATAAGCATTAACAAGCAAGGAAGATTTTGGTGAAAACATTTTTTCAAGAAGATGGAGGATTGGGATTTATATTATACATGCCACGGCAAGCTAATTTAAAAGTCACGTTAAACATCTCCAATTTCCCCAATCTTTTAAGCCCAACTCCAAGGGGAGAACTTTCTCTGGCTCCTCCCCGCAACCTCCAGCGGGGCTGGGCCCTCCTCTCTACATCCTGCCTGTATTTTTCCTTTTTTCATTCTTTAGAGCATCTCAAGTTCTTCTCATTATCTTATGCATAGCAGGTTACCTGCCATCTTTTGTCATTTTCTAAGTCCTAGAGGCTCTTACATATACTCTAAGGGGCTTATTTATTAATTCCACAAGTGTTTATTGGGTACATACCATATGTACCTAAGGAGACAAAATAGAAAATCCCTACCATCATGAAGCTTATATTCTAGTGGAAGGAGGCAGAAAAAATAAATAAAACAAGTAAATTATAATTAAAATGTGTAATATGACAGATAATGATAAGAGATATCTACAAAAATAAAGTGAGGAAGGGCTAAGGGATTCTGGAGAGGGGACTGCAATTTTTATAGGGTGGTCAGGCAAGATTTTACTGGCAAGATAATATTTGAGCAAATGCCGAAAGGAGGTAAGGGAGTGAGTCTCGGCCGCATCTGAGGAAAGATTATTCCAGACAAAAGGAACAGCAAGAGCTCTGAAGCGGAAGTGTGCTGGCTTGTGTCTGGGACAGCAAGAAGGCCACTGTGGCTGAAGCTGGGTAAGCAAGGGCCAGAGTAAATGGAGATGTGTTTGGAAGGTAATTGGGCAAGATCCTGAGCCTCCTGATCCTATGAAGATTTCGGTTTGTCACTGAGCAAAATGGGGACACACTGGAGGGTTAGCGGCAGAGAAATGGCATGCTCTGATACCTGTGGTCAAACCTCCTTATGGCTACCGAGCTGAGAGTAGACTACAGAAGGTAAAGCGTGGAAGCGAGAAAACTGGTTAGAAGGTTTTTACCATAATCCAGACTAGAAACAAGTAACAGTGGCTTGGAGAAGGGTAATTGAGATGGGGGTGATAAGAGATGTTGGATTCCAGATACATTTTAATAGGAATGTTAATAGATTTTACTGATTATTTGGGTGGGCATATAGGGGGGAAAAAGAGGAGAGTAGAGGATGACTTTATGGTTTTTGACTTGAGTACCTGAAAGAATAAGTTTTTTACTTCCAGAGATGAGCAAGACTACGGGGCGAGGTAGGGGAAGTCCAGGAATCTGATTTTGGACACAACAGGTTTGAGGTACTCATTAGATATTCTAGGGGAGTTGTCACTAGGCCCTTAGGTATAAGACACCAAAGTTCAGAGGAGAGGCCTACACTGGAAAGATGAAGTTGGGAGTTGTAAACATTTAAATAATAGTTAAAGGTGTAAGAGTTGTTGAGATCACCAAGGTGATGATATAATAATCCAATGGCATGAGATTCAAAGCTTTTGAGAATATTTCATCTAAACAAATAAGATACTCTTCCTAAGTAGATGTTTCTCCATGCATCGTTCTGGATGGGTTGTGGACAGATAAATTCCTACATGCCCTGACCCTGTATTTCCTCTTCTTGTCCCAACTCGTTCTGTTCCTGGCACACTGTGTTCCTTGAACATGCCACATGTGCTCTAATTTTACAGCTTTGGCACTTTCTGTTCCTTCTACCTGAAAGGCTTCAACCTCAGATACGTGCACCACGTATTTGCTTATTTCTTTTGGGTCCCCAATGTCACCTTATGCATTACTTATCTCTTGCTGCATAATAAATTACTCCAAAACAATAAAAAACATTTATCATCTCACCTTTTCTGTGGGCCAGAAATTTGGAAGTAGCTTAAGTGGGTGGTTCTGGCTAAGTGCTTCATGTAAGGTTGGAATTCAGACTTCAGCTGGAGTTGCAGTCATCTAGAAGGCTTTACCGGGGCTGGGAGTTCCACTTCCAAGTTTGCTCATTCGCATGTCTGACGAATTAGTGCTGTTGGTGGGAGGTCTGCCCCTGGTTCTGCTAATAGAAAGGACTTCACATAGCAAGGCCGTATCCTGTTACCTCTTGCAAGATCCAGCTTGGACTAAACATTGTCCCTTGTGGTTCTTTCCCAAGACTGAGTGTCCTCATGCCTTATTGGCTGGCTTGTCCCAGAGAGAGATATCCAAAAAAGCAAAGTGGAAGCTTTGATACCTTTTATGACCAAGCTTCAGAAGTTAAATACCTTAACCTCTGCTGGACTCTATTGTACTGAGACCAGCCCTAATTTATTTCGGAAGGGACTACCTAAGAGTGTAAATACCAAAGATGAGGCCCGTTGAGAGCCATCCTGAAAGCTACCTATCACATCTTATCAAAGAGGTCTTCTTTCAATGATCTGTGTGTTAGGAACTGAATGTGTGGCCCTCCAAAATTCAAGCTCTAACACCAGTGCGGCTATATTTGGAGTAAAGAAGTAATTAATGTTAAATGAGGTTATAAGGTTGGAGCCCTGATCCAAAAGTCTTAGGTTTTACAAGAAGGGACACCAGAGAGCTCACATTATCTCTCTCCGGTAGGACACACTGAGGAAAGGCCATGTAAGGATATAGCAAGAAATTGGTCATCTGCAAGTTAGAAGAGAGCCCTCACCAGAAACTGAATCAGCTGGAACCTTGATCTTAGACTGCTAGCCTCTAGAGTTGGGAGAAAATAAATGTCTGTTGTTTAAGATACCTAGTCTATGATATTTTGTTATGGATGCCTCAGCTAATAAATTGCACAAAAGAACAACCTTCCTCAGCACTTACCTTTATCCTGATTTATGACAGTACATAGTACTATGACAGTACAAGTACTATGTACTTGTCACAACCTGACATTTTCTCAATTTATTTATTGTCAGTGTCTCCTTTGTAGGGTATAAGCTCCCTGAGGGCAGAGAATTTGTCTATTTGGTTTACTAGCGTATTCTCAGGTCTAAACACAATGTCTGGCCCATGAGAGGTACTCGGAATTATTTGTTGAATAATAAATGAATGGATGAATATTGGACTATATTTGTATTCATTGTCCCCTTGGTGTCCGGGATTTTTCTTATTTTAGGTAAAGTTTGCATTCATTATACCCAAGTACTAATTCTGAAATCAGGTACAAAACAGAATTACTTTGAGAATATCAGTTAATCTCTTGTGCATATTATTAAATTATAACAGGTTATCTAAAAATTAACACAGTGAAATATAAGTCCACCTGAGATCATTTTGAGGTTGCTCTTCCACTTAAATAATAAACTGTTAATGATCTGCAATTCTTGGGGATGTTTTTCCTGTCTGAGGAAGAGAATTCTGTACCTTTGTAGAGAAGTGAAAAGAACATGTTATGAGCAATCTTGATGAAATACTACATGTGTTTTTGTGTGTTCTGAAAGAGAGAGAATGAGAGTGAAAAAAATACAAAATATGTTTCTGTATATTCCAGTTTTTCCATTATGCTTATATACTTACTTCTATATTTAGAAATGAAAATAATAAAAGATGAAATTAAAAAGAATAATTTTGAAATAAGAGAAATTCATTCATGCCTACTCTGCTTCTTATTGATTGGATTAGTTATTTAATCTCTCTGAGTTTTAGCTTTCTGCTCTGCAGACAGGAGACAATAATATGGAAGTTCAGCCTTGACTTATACAGGAAAAGTCACAGTCTTGGAGTATGTTGGCAAATTCAGCCTTCAGTCCTGAAAGAAAGGGACAACGTGTAGTCCAAGCTGGCTCTTACAGGAGGCAACAGGATACAACCTTGCTATGTGAAGTCCTTTCTACTAGCAGAACCAGGGGCAGCCAGATTGGCTGACCAAGGACATCCCTTCATTGCCAAAGATGGGAATTCCTGACAATCTTCTCTGGCTGGACACAGCATATGCTAAGGACCAGTTATTCTGAGCCATTCTCCCTATTTGCTTTTGTCCAAAAAGGAGTGAGTCTACTGTAGATATCTTATTTTCTTTTTACGATTATTCTGTTGAGTATGGTGTATTGGAAATATTTAAATTCATCATTTAGCCTTAAGTTGCTGGACTCTGTGAGGCTATCCATGGGCCTGACTTAGAGGAATATATAGATGCTGGGCTTGGACCTAGATATAGTAAAAGGGCAAGACTTCTGGCTGTTTCTCAAAGCACCTTGGCCTATAATAAATGCTGAGGAGGGCAGCTACTACCATCATCATCATTATTCATGCCTCTACTTTCTCCCCCTCTACAGTAACACAGACACAGGCATTCATTTCCCCTCTATCTGGGCTTGCTCAACACTTGCGGGCCTGAGCTTCCATAGAAACATGGTCATGTTTATAGCTGAGATTCTAAAAAAGCAAGAGCACCAATAAATCAGCACATTTTTGGCCAATAGGTGCTGGGAGAATCACAGCCAGGAGGGGTAAATTAGTCACAATGCTGATATTGATAGACTCAGACAAGTCTAATCAGCTAAAATGGAAACACAGGGGATTCAGAAAGGCAGATCAATAAACAAGAAAACGGACTGAAAAAAATTACCTGTATAAAAACTAGATTTCCCATCGTTAGCCACTTTCTCACCTTCCCAAGGCGGACAGTACTCAATCCCCTCCTCTCCTTGATCCCACCAGGCGCCCCTCTCTGTCCCATGTCTGCCTTACTGTGGTTTACCTCTTTCTTTGCACACTCCCACTCCTCATTTTGTATGATCTGGAAAGACTTTTCATAGCTTTTAAGGAACAGGTTTTCAGACTTTCAATTTCAGACTTGACCTTGTGAATACTATCCTTACATTTAGTTGTTTGGAACTTGGGGAAAAGAAATCATAAAATCTCATTTTTCAGAATGCCAGATCCAAGTACTTGCTATTCATCTAAACTTAGCTTAAAGAAAGTTCTTGTATTTTGTTGATGGAACTCTAAAATTATAAAGTTATAATGGGTTTTCTCTGGCCCACAATATGTCATTGAAAGATTTGTATTAGTTGCTTACTTAAAAAAGGTGAAGAGGCCAGGTGCAGTGGCTCACACCTGCAATCCTAGCACTCTGGGAGGCCAAGGTGGGTGGAGGGAAGATTGCTTGAGGCCAGGAGTTTGAGGTTGCAGTGAGCTATGATGATACCACTACACTCTAGCCTAGGCAACAGAGTGAGACCCTATTTCAAAAAAAAAAAAAAAAAAGGAAAGAAATTTCACATACTATTTTGGATTTCTGAATTCTTTTGAAAAATCAAAAGATCTGGCAACACTGGACCTGCATTTCTGCAGACCAATGCCTGCTGTAACTGAATCATGGCTTCCTTCTATTTGCGGCACCCAAATGGGCAACTTTATGTATTCATGGTGCCTCCTTGGCTCCTTCAAGTTTTCCAGTGTTTGACCTCATTGTTAGATAAAGTGCCCTATGTTTCTCTTTGAACTCTGTCATCCTTTCCCTGAAGCAGATCTTAGAACAGAGTTGTATATAGAGGTTGATGGGAAGGGCATTAACTGTATAAAGAACTAAGGTCATTTTGTTCAGAGGTACTCATTCATTTATTTTTTCAGTCATTCATTCCTGTTATCCTACTTTCCCTCCATTACTGGCTATTACTTTATTTCTTTAAATAGACACCATAAAAAATTCAAACAGTACAAAAAGGTAAATGTAAAAAGTAGTGTACTTCTCACTCAAGTCTCCTAATCCTGCTTCCCAGAAGCCACCTATGTTACTGGCGTTTTGTGTATTCCTTCCCAAGATAACCTATGTATGTATATAGGTTAATGCATAGCCCACTTTACGTTATACCAAATGGTGGCAGACTATACACTATTCCGCATCTTCCTTTTTTTGCTTGATGATATAGCCTGCAAATTGTTCCACATCAGTATAGATATTTGCTTCACTCTTTCTAAAGCTTGTATAGCACTTCACTTTATCTATGCACTATGATTTTTTTAAGCTTACAGATGGGCCTGTCCCTTGTTTTTAATCTTTTATGAATACAAACAATGCTGCAATGAACATCCTTGTACACATTTGGGAAGGGGAAATTGTGCCAGCATATCTATTGGATAAATTTTGAGAAGTAGAATTGCCTGGACAAAAGGTATAAGCAATGGTGTGCTGGAGTTAACTTACACGGGCTTACAAGGGGCTGATCTCTCTTCACCTCTTCCCAACTCCATGATCAATGACATTTCATTGGTAACTTGACATTGAATTTACATAATGGAAATCTGCAAATACCACAAACCAGGGCTTCCCTCTCTTTTCTGGAGAGCTGGTTGTTAAACACTGCAATATTGTACTTCAATTCTGATACTAAATACCCAGTTAGCATAGACTCCACAGGTTAAGGGCACAGTCCCTGCCTAGATTGCCTTCACTTCAGATGCCAGCTCTAAGTTCAGGGATCCATAGGTAACCCACACTTCCGACCAACTAGCTACAAATTTAGGGGTTCCCACAACTCTCTCGGGTTTGATGATTCATTTGTTAAAATGATTCACAGAACTCAAGAAATCTGCATTTATGATTAAAGCTTTGTTATAAAAGATACAAATTAGGACGAGCCAATGAAGAGACCCCTAGGTGAGGTCTGGGAGGGTCCTGAATGTAGAGCTTCTGTGTCCTCTCCTGTGGCTTCAGTATGGGTCACCCTCCTGGCACATCAATGTGTTCACCAACTAGGAAGCTCCCTGGAACTTCGGGTGTCCAGAGTTCCTATTTGTGTTTCGTAATGTAGGGATGATTGAATCGTTGACCATATGATTGAACTCAATAATCAGCTCCCTCCCCTTCCCTAGAGGTCAGAAGATTAAGCTGGTATCAGGTGGCCCAAAATCCAACTCTCTAATCATACAGTTGGTTTTTTTAGCATGGCAAGTTTTCATCCTGAAACTATGTAGGAGCCCACCTTGAGTCATCTCATTAGCATAAACTCAGGTGTGGTCCCATGTGATCTTCTTCATGGCCCACCATGAATAAGAAAGACACTCTTATCACTTAGGATATTCCAAGGGTTTAGAAACTCTTTCCCCGGAACCTGGGCCAAAGACCAGTCAAATTCTTTATTATACCACAGTCACTGGGTGTAAGTATTTAAAATGTCAACGGATATTTCCAAATTGTCTTCCAAAAAAGGTTGTACCAAATATACATTCCCACCAGCAATATATAAGAGTGTTTTTGGAGGGACAATTCTGACCATGATGATTTGTCATACCAGATCACTTTATCTGAGTGTGTCTGTTATTTCTTTGAGACTGAGCATAAGGAACTCTGCGTTATTCATGTCTCTAGGAGGATACATTCCTATTCTTGCTGTGATCTTCAAATGCAACCCAAGGCTTATAAACTTTTCTCATGGTTCTATGCTTCCATTACTTGAGCAAATAGTTGTTGGTGAAATTTACCAGCTATTAATAGAAATGAGAGGAATTCAAACACTCCATACTTGGTTTTAGCTTTTCTGCGATCACTCTTCTTTATTAGAAATTTTCTCTGAAGACTGCTTTGTAAGAGTAGGTTCCATGCAAGATAAAACCTCACAAATTTGGGGAAAGCCATTCTGAAACAGTGACGAGTAGGAATATGAATGTATTGAAAATATCATTGTGCACATTTACTATTTTCCTTCACATGACTGCTATTCCTTCCAAGCACCATCAAATCTTATTTAGTATGGCCTTAGTATAATGGAATAAATTTTAAAAAAGTATGATTATTAAATAAAGATGATTTGCAATCATTGAAGTTTAATGTATATGTTATTCATCTACATTAATTCAAGTCCTTAAAAACAGCTTGGGTAGTCAGTAGGTTAAATAACTCTTGAAATTCTAGACTAGTATTGTCTAATAAAACTTTCTGTGATATTGGATAGTTTCTAAATCTGAGCTGTCCAATATAATAGCCACTAGCCACATGTGGCTGATGTGATTAAGTAATCAAATTTTTAATTTAATTCTAACCAATTTAAATTTAAATATAAGCAGGCACATGTGTCTGTTGGCTACCTTATTAGGCCAGTTCTAGACTATAGAGATTTAATCTTTATTCTTTTATTTTTCTGATTTCTGACCCCTCCGCCTAGTCAGTCATGACATTCCTGTTGTCTAAAGAAAATTAAGACAATAAGAGTATCTAAACGGGCTCTAGTTCTCAGCACTTGCCACATTAACTCCTTTAATCCTCTCAACAACTATATAAAATAGGTACTAACACTATTCCTACTTTACATATGAGGGAATTGAGGCAGAGAGGTTAAGTAACTTGGTCCCGGTCACACAGCTGGTAAGTGGTGGGCCTAAGACTTGAATCCAGACGATCTAGCTTTGCGGACCATGCTCTTAGCTGCGATACCACCTGGCCTCTAAATCTACATGCAAAGAAAATAAGAATCACCAGTGAGTTGTATTTTTAATTTCCCAAATAAGCACTTGAGAATTGACATCAAAGGCTCAAGAAAACAGGAGATAGGGGTGCTAAGGTGAGAGGACCAGAACTGGGTGATCAGATGAAGAGGTGCAGAGTCAGCCTGGTAGCCTCCAGGATCAGGGCCAGACTGCTGTATGAACATTTGTCCTCCACCTGGAGACTGTCCACTGCCATTTGATTGAACACATTGCAGAAGCCCACACAGAGAAGCTGTATCAACAGTTCTTCCTGCTGTTCCTGGTCCATTTGTTCTCAGTTATTGTGGATCTTCTAGCAAAAGGAGGCCCACTTGTATCCTGGGGCTTGGTGGGGCTTTATTTAAAAGCAAGACTAAGTGTGCTGGATTGTTCTATTATCAACTTGGTTAAGCTGGGAGCTGCATTTCTCAGAATCCCTTTCCCTCTATGGTTCTAGGTTAGAGTTGGCCAAAGGAAAAACTTGCATAAAATTTGGGAGGCAGAAGGGAAGCATTGACCATCCCTTTCTGAAGATCTTTCACAGTCAGATACAGTATGCCAGCTTGTCCTCACTCTTGTCCACTCTGCAGCTGGTTTGTCTTCCCGTCTGCTGGCCCTTCTGACCAACTGGTTCACTTCCAGCTCCGGGCTCACCCCCAGCTTCCTGGCAGCAGAACCGCAGTGTGGCAGATCCACAGGGAAACAGCTGCTCATAGGCTTCCCTGCGAGCTCCTCTCCCCAGCCCTGCTTCAGTGGTTGGAGACTCCCTGGCAAGCTCTAGTGTGGCCAGTGCTTCAGGAAGGCTGATTGGTGACTTTTTCTCTGATCTTTCAGCTCTCTTTGGAATATCCACTCCCAGCCGTGCCCACAATTGCATAAGGTCTAATTCTTCTAATACATTCTTATCTTAGTCTGTTTTCTGCTGCTGTGAGAGAATACCACAGATTGGGTAATTTATGAAGAAAAGGGATTTATTTTGCCTCACAGTTCTGGAGTCTGGGTAGTCCAAGAGCATGGTGGTGGCATCTGGTGAGGGCCTTCTTGCCATTGTCCCATGGGGAAGGGTTGAAAGTGGAAGCAAGTGCCCCAGACAGAGAAGAAGGGGGCCAAACTTCCATGATAACTAACCCGCTCCCGCAATAATGGCATTAATCCATGCATGAAGATAGAGCCCTCGTGACCTAATCACCTCTCAAAGGCGCCACCTTTCCATACTGTTATAATACTTTGGGAATTAAGTTTCAACATGCATTCTGGTGCAGACATTCAAATCATAGCAATTCCTTACCCCATAACTCCCGTGGTGGCCCTGCTTCCCTGACTAAAACTCTGACATACTGTACCGTACCGTAATATCAACAAGCTGCTCAAAACAGAAGTTGGCCTCCTTGATACGTAGAGGAACAATGTGGGAAGACAAATCTTAGCCCTGGTACTTGGGGAGGTCCAGAGTGGTGAGATTCTCTCTTTTGAAACACCTTATTATATTTTTTTTCTTAGCAGCTTCTCTCTGCCCCTACCCACTGTAAAGACAAACACCACCCTTCATTAGCCAAATTTGGATAGGTGCTTCTGCTAAGTGTTCCTGGGGCATCGTGGACTGCCCTGTGCTCCCCACCGCAGAGCTTGTCCCGGTGTTGTAACACTCCATTCAGTGGTCTGCATTCTGTGCCTTGCTGCCAGATCTGGGAGGCTGGGCACCATCCTTTTGGCTCACGGCTCTGTCCCCAGGGCACTGTGCCTGAGAGTAGGGACTCATCCTGAACGAAGGATGAAAGAGTGAGCTTTGAATAACGTGACTGCACTGTGGTGGGAAACAGGGATGTAGAAGACCCTGTGAGTGCCCTGGCCGGATACCCTCGGGTTTCTTTTTCCTTTTTCCTTTTTCATGTGCTGCTTCCTGGCTTCCTTACATTTTTTTTTCTAAAGACCCACACCTGTGACTCTTCTTCAGAGGCCTGTTCTTGGGCTACTGGAGCCAGTAAAAATTGCCTGAGAGTTCATGTGCCCTCAAGGCAGCCCTTGGGCAATGACTGTGTGATCATCAGGAAAGCTGAGGCATAGTTTATACTCCAGAGCTCCCCTGGAGATCAGGCTAGAGCTGTCCGCCATGGGACCTTACCTGCATCTCACCTCTGCTTAGCTTCATCCTGCTGGCTTACCCTCTTCTTTTATAAGCTGCTCTAAATAGCATTCCCATAAAAAGTCACTAACTTGTGAATTCTCACCTCAGGGAGTATGTCCAGAGTAACTTATCTAAGACCGTGAGTATTCAAGAAAGAATGTTGGCTTCCAACCTGGTTTGCCATGAGTTTGCCAAACTCAATTGCCTCCCCTTCCTGGGAAGGACCCTACTTTGATTCTTGTGGTCCCAATGAAATGGTAGTTCCAAAAAACTCAGATATTAAAGATAGGAAAAGGGTTTCACTTGCTATTTGTCTCTTGCTAATGTAAGTGAAAGATTCAGTCTTGCCAGTGTGCATCTAATCAGGAAAACATAAACTACTCTAGGTTTTGAAATATGTAGTTGGTTATAAAGGTGTTAGAAGAGTCAGAGGCGAAAAAAGGAAAGGTGAGATTTCACAAAGACCAGTAACTGCAGGAAGCTGCTACCACCTCTAGGTCCAAAAGAGCAAAGAGAAAAAGGTGATACTCAGAGGGCAGAACGTGGTGTTGTCAGAACCACGTTGGCAGAAACCCAGAGCCTGCAGTTACCCACAGCTCCCACCGTCTCCACTACGGAAGGTGCTGCCATGCTGTTGCTCCTGCCTCATTCGTTGCTGCTGCCTCTGCAAGCAGCACAACCAAGTCTACGGGAAAGAGATGTCCTTCCACCTTCCACACCCCTGCCAGTGCCTCCCGTTGGCAGCATCTGTCAGGAAGCCAGGTGGAAAGCCAGCCTGGCAAGTGTGGTCTGCAGGCTTTCTGCGCTGGTGATGAGCAAAGGACATGGAAGGAGAAGCGTAGGGCTGAGAGTCAACAGACACCAGGGAGCACTTCACCTCAAAGTTTCCATCCTCTTCCTTTGGGTGATAGTAAAAAATCACCCAAAGACTCCCAAAACTTCAGAATTGGGGTAGGAAAACCTTATAGCATAGATGAGTAAGGGAGGGGGGAAAGGGCAAGAGATTGGACAATGAATGGAACAGTAAAAGAAATTGCCTGCAGTCTAGAAAATATCCCTTTAAGAACACCTAGGAGACTTCCAGGCATGGGGATGTTTAGCCCTCTCATTGTCTCATGTGGGGCAGAAATTAAGGGGCCACCTTTTCTTCTATCGTCTTTGGGACGCTGATGGATACATTTTCCTCTAAACTCTAGCAGAAACTTATACATAACCCAAGAGGGAGCAAGCATGCTTTTAAACACAAGTGAGTTTCAACAACAGACTTGCAGAACCTAGTAGGTTTTCCTGCCTCGTTGTAAGATGCAGCTCATTTCCTGGAATGGGCTCAGAGACCTTGGCATTTGTTGTTTAAGAATCAAAGTCATAGTCAGTTAATTCCATCTGCCTCAAAAAATAGGAAAAATCAATGCCAGTGTGTCTCAGACTCCATGCAAATTATGCTGCTGTGGGTCTTCCATAGGTCACTATTTACTCAGAGAATTTTAAACTAAGAAAGATAATGTAAAACCCCACCGTATTAGTTTCCAATTGCTGCTGTAACAAATTATCATAAATCTAGGTGTTTAAAATAACACAAATTTATTATCTTACAGTTCTGAATGGGTTCCGCTGGTGTAAATATAAAGAATCAGCAGACTTGTGTTCCTTCTGCAGTCTGTAGGAGAGAATCCCTTTCTTTGCCTTTTCTAACGTCTTGTGGCTGCCTATATTCCTGGACTAATGGCTCCTTCCTCCATCTTCAAAGCCAGTGGCTTAGCATTTCTCTCCTCTCTGACCTCAGCTTCCATCCTTACCTCTCTTTCCCTCCTAAACTCCTCAAGACCCTTAATTTAGTCACATCTACAAAGTCTTTTATACACACACACACACACACACACACACACACACACACACACGGTCACACATTTACAAGTTCCAGGGATTAGAACATGGACATCTTCTACAGACAGAATGTTTGTGTCCTCCAAAATTTATGTTGAAATCTGATCCCAAATGTGATGGTATTAGGAAGTGGGGGCCTTTGGGAAGTGATTAGGTTATGAGGGTGGGGCCCTTATAAAAGTGGCCCCAGAGAGCTCCTTTGCCTTTCTGCCATGTGGAGAACACAGTGAAAAGACAACCTTCTGTGATCCAAGAAGTGGGTCCTCGCTAGGCACTGAGTCTGCCGGCACCTTGACTTTAAATTTCCCAGTCTCCAGAACTGTTAGAAATAAATTTCTGTTGTCAGTAAGGTACCCAGTCTATGGTATTTTGCTATTGCAGTCTGAATAGGCTAAGATTACATCTTCGGGGACCATTGTTCAGCCCATCACACTTGCTGTTCATAATATATAAGAAATGGAATTGGGGGCAGGGGCAGGCATTGAGTGTTGGGTTTGGTTATAATTCCACATCTCGTGAAAAAGGCAGCTTCTGTGTGGCTGTTGAAAATGAAAATTATTTGGCAAGTAAGTCAATGTTAACTCAGATTTTCTTGACCCTTTACTATTTTAAGTAAATCATGTTAGGCCTCAGTTCCTTTTATTCATTCAATGAGCATTTTTAGAACATTTGTTACAGGTGTCCGGGGTTCTGTGACACAAGCAGTTCACATGGAGGGGAGAAAACAGATCACCAGAAAAACAGAGTTGGTGTGAAAACATGGGCTTGAGATATGCCTGCTAATCAGTGAGAACACACAGGTGACTCTGGAGATTTGGGGGTGAGCTCTGTGCAGATGCTGGGCTGAGGGAATCTCACCACCGATGTGCCAGCATGCGTGCCATGCTGTGCCAGGGCTCTAAAACCACCACTGCAGTCTTGTTCCACGTTAGTATGTATCCGGATTACATGCAGAGCTTGCAGAGTTTCTGAATCAAAAGGTTTGGGGTAAGGCTCTGGGATTAATATGTGTAACAAACACCAAAGATCATTCTCACTAAAATTTCATAATTATTGCATTCCTCTCTTAGTGCCCTTATTGGCATTGAAAGCCCAAAGGCAGTTCTTGTGAAACAGAGAAGAGTGTTGTAGGAACCCAGTCGAATGTCAGCTGGGTGATTGCAATATTTATGACCATGAACCTCTACTTTCAATGTAGTCTCTTTTAGAGCTTGTCCTAAATCCAGGCGATATGCCTGAAATTGCAATAGGTGAGAGAGACCATATATAATGGCTTACGAATAGGACTCCAAGCTGTATTCCAAATAGCTATGCCCTTGGTAGGGTCCAAAAGGGACTACATTAGAAAGGAAATTCAGTTTTTCTGTTTGCTCTTCACATATCTGCATTTTAATCTGAAATCTATTTTATTCTCTCTTTGGCTGGATTAGTGTGGATTGCCATATTTCATCTAAACCAAGACATTATCAGTTTTAAGGTATACCATTATTTTATTTACCACTATGAAAGAAGAAATATGGCGAATTAAACTGTGACGATTATAAGACATATCATCTTTTCAGAGATGTTACAATTCCTGGGGGGAAGGGGAAGTGCAACGTTGAAATGCAGCATTTGAAGATTGCTGCTTCCCGTGAAAAAGGAGGCTGTTATTTCTGGGATGAGATCAAGTTTCCCTTGAACAGTTTTCGCAGGTTATCTTCTCCACACTTGGCATTTATGCATGGCAGAGCAGAAGAATCTGGTTCTGTGTTAGCACATATTTTGTGTTACATTGATCTCTATCTTGCTAATTACAAAACAAAGTTTTATAGAACAAAAGCCAGTGATTATAGGAACCAAGCTGAGAATTAGGACGAAGGATAAAGTTCAACAAGAAAATATAATAACAGAAAGTTAAAACACAGTTCCTCTGTATCATTTAAAGATGAATGGGCTTAGCAAGAAGAAAAAGAGAAAACATTGTCCTATTGATTGTGGAATTAGCTAGAAAAAGTGATTGCTAGTTTTTTATGTTCTGAAATATTTTTCTAGATTATGGCACTTTAAGAGCAGATTTCACCCTCAAAATTTAACAAATGGCACTGGAAGACATGTTTTCTTTTTTTTTTTTCCAGTTCAGGTGCTGACATAACCAAGATTGTTCTTTGTCCCTTGTGAAGATAAAGCTGGGTGTTACCATGACTGTAAAACACTAGTGGGCTTTAGGAATCATGTTCAATTTGCTATATGCCATAGGCAAACGCTACATGGTGACTGGAATTTGTTTTTCTGAAATAGGAGAGTATATATATCAATACTTGACTTTTATTCAGGCAAGACATATGTAAGAAGCATTCCACTCTTAGGCTTGAAGACAGAGTAAACAGATTTGAAAACCGGATCTGCAACCCATGTATTTGATGGCAATGATAAGATATTGTCCCCAGGGTAAGAGGTGGTTTGGTTAAGGGTTATTTATTGCATTTTCCTCCTCCTCTTCCCCCACACAGTCTTCTAATACTTAGAACAGTGGTTTTCAACCTGGGCTGCACATTAGAATTACTGGGGGAACTTTAAAAAAATACTAAAAATACCCATGCATAGATTTCATTCCAGCTGAATTAATTCAAAATCTCTGGAGTAGGACCCAAACGTGAAGGTTTCCTGAAGCTCCCAAGTGTTTGTAATGAGCAGACCAAATTGAGATCCCCTGATTTAGAGCTATAATGCTCGCTCCCGGGGCGTGGCAGGTGTCAGAATAGAGGCTTGGATTTGCCTGTATAGTAACAAACCTTCCTGGAAGAAGAGACTGGAACCTTTGCACTGGAATAGCCCCTGCCTTAAGGTCAGGTTCCGCAGAGGCAGACCCTGAGATGCAGGTTCTTGTGCAAGTGATTTCACTTAGGAAGTGCTCCCAGGAGAAACCTGCAAGGGAGTCCACAGCACAGGGAGGGGAGTGTGGTTGCTGGTGTCCAAAGGTGGCTGCCTCCTGTTCCTTGTTCCTTCCCTCCTTGTTTGCTCAGGCCGCTCCACTCACCAGGGTGGAGTCTATTTCCCCTCGCATCAGAGCGGGCCTCATAACTTGCCTCCACCAACAAACATGGCAGAAGTGACACAGGGCTAATTGCAGCCCTGTCTTTTTTAAGATTTTTTTTCATTTTTAATTATTGTGGGCACATATATGTTGTATATATTTATAGGGTACCTGTGATGTTTTGATACAGGCACGCAATGTGAGTTAATCAAATCAGAGAGATTTGGGGTATCCATCACCTCAGGCATTGAACATTTCTTTGTATAAGGAACATTCCGATTCCACTCTTTCAGTTATTTTAAAGTATACCCTTCCTAAGTAAACCAAAGTTACAGAAAAAAAATAAAGTATACCCTAACTTATTGATGATAGTCACTTTGTTGTGCTATCAAGTATTGTTCGTTCAACCTAACTATATTTTGCACCCATAACCATCCCCATTTTATCCTCCCTGCTATACTTCTCAGGCTCTGGTAATCATCATTCTACTCTGTCTCCAAGAAATCAATTGTTTTTAATATTTAGCTCCCACATATGAGTGAGAACATGTGACATGTTCCAGGGCTATGTTTTAAGAGGCCTGGAAGCATCTTCTTGTCCCTAGCAATAGCCAGCTGTCATGTAAGAAACCCAACCACTCAGGACTACTAAACCGTGAAGAAGTTCAAGGTAGCGACATGGAGAAGTCACGTGGAGGAGAGAACTGAGAAATCCTGCTGACAGTGAGAAACAAGCTCCAGACATATGACACCAGTCAAGTCAGCCCAGCCAGCCCCCTGGTCATTTAAGCCATCCCAACTGAAGTCCCCAAATGTCATGGGCAGAGACAAGCCATTCCTGCCATGTCTTGTCTGAATTCCTGACCAAAAGAATTTCGAGTAGATGAAATGATTGCTGTTTTAAGCTTTGGAGTAGTTTGTTATGCAGCAATAGAACACTGAAATTTGAGGTTGTTCGTTATGCAGTGCTAGATGACTGATGTTTGGGTAGCTTGTTGTGCAGCAATAGTGTAAACAGGAAGAAGCCCAGCAGGGGTAAGAATTCAAGCAAAATCCTGTGGAGGGTGTCTCCAGCCTGATCCCATTGGGAGAATCTAAATTATGTCTTAGAGTTATCCTGCTCTAAGGCTTTTACGAATATATTCCTAGTTATGGGGTAAGGGCCACCCTGGGTTCAGAAACAGTGGCAGAAACTCCCAGGCTCCTCTTATTTTCACCAGTAGAGCCAGTCTCCCCTTAGCGTACACCTAGCCCCTGGCAGGCACTGCATCAGCAGACCAGAGCATGTGGTAGTAACTCTAGCCTGATACTATTTCTCAGTGTTTAACAGAACACATACCAAAGCAAAATAAAAGAAAATGCAAGTATCTTAGGCATAAAGCTTAAGTCTGATCCAGTAAAGGGAACTAGGACTTTATTTAACAGTAATAAATTATGGGAGGAATCTTTGTAGATAGAACATGTAGGTGCAATTTCCTTTTTGCAAGAGAGAAAAAATAAGCCCCGAAAAAATAATGCAGTGGAAGGTGCTTGCGTGGCAAAGCAGGGGAAAGCAGCTTTGTGACAACGCTGAACGTTTCCTGCTGTTCAGAGACACGCATGAAGGGGGAAGACGCGAAATCATTGACAGGTGTGTTTGACAGCATTGTGAGCATACCTAACTTCCTAATTTCTGACCTAATTGAAGAAATGCCTATGGTTTTTATTGGGTTTAATTATTGTATAAGTATGATCTATTTCTTTAAAAAGAAGAAATTGGTTAGAATTCCATTATTATTTCTACGGAGAGAATTTTCTCTCACAGAGAATCTGTGCTGGCAGTTTTGGGAGGAAGATCTCATTTTCTAAATGCAAATTTTGGCTACACCTGTCTTCTCCTTTCTACATCAACACTTAAAAAAACCTAAAAACCAGAAACAGGTTTTCTTTTTTTTTTACCCATAAGGCGGTAAGTTTTGTGATATTCTTTCCTAGGTACAACTTACATCGGAAAACAGTTCTTCACTTGGTATGTGGTTTTTCACTTGCAGATGTTCAGACTGAATGAGCTTTCCATGCTCATTCATTAAGAGCTAATCTATTCCACTTGCTGTAGTTACAATCTGGACCTCTGCTGGGCACCAGAAACACTGCTTTTGGGGGTTTTGCAGGGTGGGGTGACAAGTTTTGGCAGTGCCAAAAAGGCTTAACTGCTGGGGTTATGCTAGGAGCTCTGAGTAAGTGGTGCCTCAAAACGGCTGCTGGCACCAAAGCCAAATTAGCCTAGGACTCAACTACCCTCAGGTGGCTGCCACAGAGCTGTCATCACCGGCGCTGCCGGGAGAAAAATCTCTGGTAAAGCCACGCTTCTGATGATGCAAAGGAGCAGAACACACATCTATTTCCTGGGTAATTGTTTCCCTTCCACAAGCTCTGGCCCTGCAGGATATAGGCAGTGTCAGCTGGCCCCAAGTGAGCAGCCCTTCCAGTACCTGGGCACAGTTTCCTCCATTCAGATACCTTATCTGGAAATAGTAAAATTTTAATAGGAGATAACTGGACCCCAGGGATTTCCAAATGAAAGCTGATGGAGTGAGGTCTTCTGGGGTCACAGACATAATCACTGCTTCCCTTGAACCTATGATTGCTCACTGCTGGGGGTGATTGGGATTTGTAAGTTGATTAAAGCTGGAGATTTAGTGGCTGAAATAGAATTCCTCAGATAATTGCTGGAAACAGGCCAGTGCCTTTGCTGGACTGAGCTCCATGTGGTAGATTATATGCTCTTTGACTGAAACCAGACCCACAAAAAACGGAAGCGCTTCTTAAAGAGGAACCTTCAAAACAGGTACTTTGTCTTCTGACATGAGGAGCAAGAGAGGAGAGGATGAGATGCTTCCTTGGGATTGGGAGCTAAAGAAAGCGAAATCAAAGCAAAGATCACTCTGTTTCCCTCTGGAAACAATTTCAAAGAGCATTCTACTTCTGATTTTTCCTGCACAATCAGGAAAGACATGAACACGAGAAAACTATGAAATTACCAAAGGAAAGATTCAGGTGAAGAAAGAAGTAGAATGCTCTTTTGACCCAGCACTTTTCCGAGAACTTAGCCTTTAAGAAATAATCAAGGGTGTGAACAAAGGTTTAGCTTCTCTCCTGTTTGCTGCTGCCTGTCTAGCAAAAGCATGTCTAGCAAAAGCTTGGCAACAGCATTCAACT
>CAUYSK010047873.1:0-29580 GCA_963575035.1 Avahi laniger
CCCAGCTACTTGGGAGGCTGAGACAGTAGGATTGCTGGAGCCCAGGAGTTTGAGGTTGCTGTGAGCTAGGCTGATGCCACGGCACTCGCCCCAGGCAAGAGAGTGAGACTCTGTCTCAAAAAAAAAAAAAAAAAAGAATAATGTGTATATAATATGCCAGTGAAATGAAGTATTAATATACATTTAACTATAAGCTTGTAAATTTAGCAAGCTGGTTTCAGCTTAGTGCTCTTGGGCCTTAGTTAATACTGACAGTTTGTAAATTTTGGGTTCAGGGATACACAAGAAGTTACAAAACATATTCAAATTATCTTTTGGTTTGAAAGGTGACAAGTAGATATATAAATATGCTAGTCTATTACTTAGGTTTGTATTCAGTTTCTCCCCAGTTAATTGTTTTGTGGTACTGTTTTAAGTAACTGGTAATAATAGAAAATGTTAATGCGAACAAATTAATGACCTCTGGTGTTGATGTCTTTCTCTTTCCTGTAGTTGCTTTTTAATTAACACAGCAGATCGAATAATCAGAGTTTATGATGGCAGAGAAATCTTAACCTGCGGAAGAGATGGAGAGCCTGAACCCATGCAGAAATTGCAGGACTTGGTGAATAGGTATGTGTCACAACCTAGAAGAATGTGTGATAATTCATGACCTGGGCTCAGGTTCCAGTTCTCCTTGGTACTTTCTTTGTACTTCAGGACCCCGTGGAAGAAATGTTGTTTCTCTGGGGACGGGGAATACATCGTGGCAGGGTCTGCCCGGCAGCATGCCCTGTACATCTGGGAGAAGAGCATTGGTAACCTGGTGAAGATTCTCCATGGGACGAGAGGAGAACTCCTCTTGGATGTAGCTGTGAGTAGAGTGGGACATTGCTTTTGTTACATAAACCAGAGTATCTTGAATCTGTTTTACAATCTATTTTTCTTTTTTTCGTTAAAATGTAGTGGCATCCTGTTCGACCCATCATAGCATCCATTTCTAGTGGAGTGGTGTCTATCTGGGCACAAAATCAAGTGGTAAGTATTTTTCTGGTTTCCTTGCTTTGAAACTAGATACCCCTTGTTATTATCAAAGAACCATGTACATACATAGTAAGCTAGTAATTACCTTGTTTGCTTTTTTTATTGCATGTGATTCTTGCAACCTAATTAAACAGGTTCAGCGCATCTAGTTTCACTTTATTCTGATAGGAAAGTCTTGGTCCCAAGCTAGTTTATTAGATTTGTTTTCAGGGAGAAAGTCTTGACACTAGACTTTCTGTTACATTTTTCTGTGATTTATATGATATATATTTTTGTTTTGCTTTTCTTAGTTTCAGCTCAGTTTCTGTTTTACATCTTGGTTTTACTTTGAACCCTTTTAAACTATATTTGTAATACGTGTACTTATAAGAAAATTTAACATTTTCCATCAAAATTATATCTTAAAAAGATCAGAGAAGGCAGTTATTTATGAAAGATCTATAGTTAATAACTTAAAATGTTTAAGATGGGAAGTACCTTAAGATAGTAAAACTTACAGGTACCTGATTTTTATTCTTATCTGCCAAATTTAATCTCAGAGTTGTTAGTCTCTTTCGTGCTCAGATCTTTCATTTTATTATTAATATTAATGTTTAGATTACAGATTGCTTTCTTATATGGTTAAACAGTATATTTTGTTTGTGGCATAGGAAAACTGGAGTGCATTCGCACCGGATTTCAAGGAATTGGATGAAAACGTAGAATATGAGGAAAGGGAATCAGAGTTTGATATTGAAGATGAAGACAAGAGTGAGCCTGAGCAGACAGGTAATATTTCTCAACTGCAGATAGTATTTCCTAAAGGAAAAAGAATTGCTTCACTTAGTATTCTTAATTTGTGTTATAAATTTATTTCGTACTTAGGCTAAAATGTCACTTTGTTCTTTAAACTTACATAGTTTTCACAGTGTTTGGAGAGTCTTCATTTACAAAGCATTAACTGAGGGCTTATGTGGGCATGGCCAGAGCTCAAGCAGCTCTCTTCACTGTGCGTTTCCTGATGAACCGCAAATGATTAAGTGCGGGTGGACATGCAGCGCCTGGCAGAGCAGCCACGTGTGCTCAGTGCTTGGCTCGTACCGTGTATTCTGTCTCTACCTTCTGAGTAAGAGCAAGGACAAGAGCATGAGCTCTGGAGTCAGACTGCCTTGGGCAAAATACTTATTCTGAATACTTACACCTTAATATCCTCATCTGTAAAATAGGGGTACTATAGTCCTGCCTTTTAGAGTTGTGGGGAACAAATGAAATAATTCACGTAACATTTAATGTATGCCTAGGCCGTAATAAGCACTCAGGTGTTATTTCCGTTATGATTATGACTGTAATCGTTGTTATTTTTATCTCTTGTGAACTTCTAGCTAGGAGCTCCTTGAGAAGAAAGATCTGACTTTTCTCTCCGTTGTGTCTGACGCAGAGTTTACACGTAGTAGGGTTCATGTGTGTGAATGCTTAGGATGCCCAGTTGTCACTGTCAGTGAGTCAGTGATTCATGCCACAGATCATTGACTCCTGGTCACTTAATGGTGCCAGGAACCAGGAAGTCAGGCTTGAGGTCAGTACTCACCGGCTTGAAAGTGCTGGTCCTAACTTTTGTGATGCTAGATAACTTCCATGCCTCCTGTGTTGTAGGAAGACCTCCAGGGATGCAGAATGTTTTGGGTTGTATTGGCATTGTTGGGTTATGTTCTGTTAACCCTTCCCAGACTTCCACACAAATCGTTCCTCCTCACCGTCTCCTGAGCACATTGCACGTACCTTTACTGTAGCACTTGCTGTATTAAATTGAAGTTATCTATTTGTATCTGTCTCCCCAATTAGACTATGAAGCTGTTACTGAACTATTCCCAGCTTTCTTGGTCATCGCTCTATTTCTAGTGCCTAGCATAGGGCGGAAATTCAGCACACATTTGTTAAATGTGAACTGTTTAGTTTTCCTCCTTTGTTGCTTCTGGATTTCAGTTTATGAAAACCATTAAGCTGCAAGTGAAAAGCAGCTTCCACTTCTTCTCAAACCTCTCCTGTGTTTCTGTCCTGCAGGGGCTGATGCTGCAGAAGATGAAGAGGTGGATGTCACCAGTGTGGACCCCATCGCTGCCTTCTGTAGCAGGTGAGCCAGCATGGAAGGCTGGGCCGTTTAGGATGCTCCTCCTCCTCAGTCTCAGGCAGGGCTGAGGGTGCTATTCAGTCCCCCTGGCTGTCCCTTCAGTCCCGTCTGCTCATTAGCTAACAGAGAGAACTCCTTGGGTGTACAAGAAATATGATACAGTCTTCTCTAGTCCTACTTCCCCTTCCTCTCTTCCTGATAGAGAATTTACAAAACCGAAATAATTGATCTATCCTGTTTAGTTTTACTACCGATTTTATTAATCGTGGTGTCTGATTTCCTTTTATTCATCTTGGCTTTCTTAAAGTTCTAGATCCATATGTGTTACTTATGTTTAATAGGCAATGGAGGAAGGGCTCATGGTTTAAGCAACTATCTCCTCTTTTTTCCAATCCCTTGTCTGATCCTGTTCCAAATAGTGATGAAGAGCTGGAAGATTCAAAGGCTCTATTGTATTTACCCATTGCCCCTGAGGTAGAAGACCCAGAAGAAAATCCTTATGGCCCCCCACCGGATGCAGTCCAAACCTCCTTGATGGACGAAGGGGGTAGTTCAGAGAAGAAGAGGCAGTCTTCAGCAGATGGGTCCCAGCCACCTAAGAAGAAACCCAAAACCACCAACATAGAACTTCAAGGAGTACCAAATGATGGTAAGAGTTGCATCTTTTCCCTGTTGTCCGACAAACGCTACTCTCGAGTGCCCAGTGCACTCTGGTAATTTCCTGTTTGAACAGTTTTTACCTTAAAGGACTTTGCCCAGGACTCTTTTTTACAGTGTTTTTCAACTTTGTAATGATTGCATTTGTGTTCACTTCTCTTTTAAAATGGGGGAGTTCTGCCCTTCAGTACCTTGCCCCTAAGGTGACACATTTTAAGTCTTCTGACGCCTGACTCAGACTTTGTTTTATTATACCGTTCTCCCTCTTTTTCTCATAGAGTAGTTTTATTAGGTGGTAAAGTACTAGTTAGACCTGGACAGTCATTTCATTCTTCCTGCCACCTTTTACAGACTGACTCTAGAAGCCTTTATTATTAATATCATGTCTTGGGATAGGTGGGGATGGATGGAGGGGTGTGTGTGTATGTTTATTCTTGGGCATCCTCCTTTCTCTTTTCCTTTTAGCTAACTACAGATCAGTTAAGCATGCAACTGTACATTTCCCTGATGCTATTGATTGTGTATTCTGTTTCTGGCACAGTTGTGGATTTGTATACAATTGTTGACTTTTACATCAACCCTGCAAGTTGATTTACTATCCCTGCTTTTCAAAGGAGAAAGTTTAGGCTGAGATTGTTTTGAGAGGTTATGTAATTTGTCCAAGGTCTCACAGGAGGTGGGGTTGGAGGGGCAGGATTCTTGTTCTGATCTGTATGGTTCCACAGCCTCACGTGCCTCTGTATGTGTATGGCTTGGTTTGGAATAGCATCGGTGCGTCTTTCAGTTACTGTTCAGTTTAGAGTTGCTGTGGCTTGGTGTGGGCCATACAGGCTGCGTGTGCTTTTGGCCAAACTACTTCTCATGTAATGGCCATTCTTACGTATTTTTATAAATAATAAACAAGACAGACTTCTCTCCTTGTATTAGCGGATCTGAGACACAGAGCAACATTCTCTGCTCACAAAGTTCCGTTTGGCGTGTGGAACTGGTGTTGTGTGGATTCCTTTCCAAGCCTGTCCTGTCCTTCTACAGAAGTCCATCCACTACTGGGTGTGAAGGGGGATGGCAAATCCAAGAAGAAGCAAGCAGGCCGGCCTAAAGGATCAAAAGGTAAAGAGAAAGATTCTCCATTTAAACCGAAACTCTACAAAGGGGACAGAGGTTTACCTCTGGAAGGATCAGCGAAGGGTAAAGTGCAGGCGGAACTCAGCCAGCCCTTGACAGGTAAGGACACATTGGGAGCACTGTCTGGCTTGCTTCGTGGCCTTGCTTTGTGCAGCCCCTGACTCCATTTAACTGCAGCATTTATTTTTCTCCCTTCCCTCCGTTTCCCAGCAGTAAATAATCTCTGAATTTTAAGCTGCTGCTAAGGACAAGCTAAAGCAGATTTGTCTTAATTCAGTGGCTCTTAACCTTGGGTCTATAAATAGGTTTCAGGGGAATCTATATTTCCCTGATATTATATATAAAATATGTCAATATTTTTTTGGGAAAGATATCCATAGCTTTTATCAGATTCCTATAGGAATCCATGACCCAAAAAAGGGTAAGAACCCCTGATTTAATTCATTTCTTTCTGGTTGCTTTTAGGCTTTTTGTTTATTTAGTCTCAAATGAAAGAGCCAAATAGCCAGAAAAACAAGCTTGTTTTATATAGCTGCTGACTGTTTAACTGTAGTATCTTCCTTCTCTCTTTCTAAATTGTTCAAACTCCACAGATGGAGTCTTTCTCTCTCCCAGTAGTCTAGCAGCCATAATGAAGTTGTTAGTACCATGATGTTAAGGAAAATGACATGTTTTTGTTTTTTTCCTCAATATCTGAAAACAGGAGAAGATTACCAAAAACACAGAAACTACAATATCTACGTAGCTTCTTAACACTTAAACCTTTTGAAACTTAATATTTGAATTTTCTCACGTTTATATGATTGAGGGATTTTTATTGGGGATTGGAGAACAATTTGAAATTCCCATCAAATACTCGTGAAGCTAGGCTAAATGGTCTTTTATTTAGAAAATATTAATCAGAATCCATTTCTATTCAGACACTGGGTTTTGGAAGTTTTTTATTTTATATGTAAGTTAATACAGTACTCAATTGTTTTTGTGGCTAATTTAGTAGACTCAAAGACAGGATTGTTAACATCAGTGGTTGCATGCAGGTTTTTTCCCTTTTACTTTAAAATTTTAATCTAAGTGTATTAATCCAAATGTGATGATAAGTACTAGAATGGAAACAGAATTCTTTGTTTAATTTATACCTTACCTGGCCGGGCATGGTGGCTCACACCTGTAATCCTAGCACTCTGGGAGACCTAGGTGGGAGGACTGCTTGAGCTCAGGAGTTAGAGACAAGTCTGAGCAAGAGTGAGACCCCATCTCTATTTAAAAAAAAAAAAAAAAAATTTAAAAATATAGAAAAAGGAAAAATAAAAAAAATTTACACCTTACCTCAGTCTTTGTCTATGAACATGAATCTCTTCCACAGAGAAGCTAAAACAGACTCAGTTAATCATCGTTTTAAGTATTTCACCTCAAGTTTGCTAGATTTAGACTTTAGTTTTTCATAGCTCAACACCGTATCTCTGAGCACCAAGATTTTTTTCCCAAACAACAATGTTCATGGTGTTATACTGATAATCCGTCACCACCTCCACAGTCAATCCGCCTAAGGCTGCGTCTGTATGTATAGTAGAATAGCCAGAACAGTCGTATGGGCGTTGCCAACGAAGACTGCAGATTGACTAGATGTAAATAAAAACGATCTGCCATAACCCACTTCTTGCACAAGCCGATGCCACTGCAGAAGAAAAACAAAAAACTTAGAAAACGTTTGTTTTCTAATTGTTAGGCACTTCAGTTGGTCAATTTTAAGTAGATTTCCCTAATCCAGAAAGCTAAAGTGTTTTAGGGTGATTTAAAACGTGGCCAAACATATTCCATTAATTAAAACACTTTAGGACACAGTATCCCAGCTTCTTCAAAACCTGTCTGTGATTTATCACACACTTTGGAGGCTAATGGTAAATCATTTCAAATTTGTAAAAAACTCACATTTTCTTCTCTAGAATACAGTGATTTCAGCTTTTAATTACAGTTGATGTGGTCACTAACAGTGACTGATTAGCAATTCCCAGACTGGGCTCTGTGGGAGGCACCGCGAAGCACTGTTAGATTTTACAGCTCGGAGTTCAGCAGCGGTAGAGTTTCTCAGCTGTGCTTCGGACATGTCTACATCAGGGTCAGTGTCAAAATGTTGGAAAGTTTACATAGCCCCGAAGGATGGGCCTTTGTATTCCCCAAAATTCTCAAAATACTGAATACATGTATTAGTTTTATTAGCTTAGTGATGGGAGAAAGCTTATGGTAAAATTTTGAATTACGTGCAGGATATATATATTTTTACAAGTCAACATTTCAAAGCTCCTTCTAGTAAGTCTAGATACTTCATTATCAAGGGCTCATTAAAAGATTATTCCCTCTCACTTTGCTGACAAAGTGTAATAAAGTACTGATCTCAGTAAAGGCTAGAACTCGTATCATGGAATAGGAGGGTGCTTTAAACTGGACTTTTGTTTTCTGTTGTTAGGCGCTTAAATTGGTCAATTTTAAATAGAACTATTTTAACAGCTTTACCCCTTAAAAGGACTAAAGGACATTTCCACACGATAGCACCAGAGTGATAATGTATTTTATGACAACACACAGGCAAAGAGACTGCATGCGTAGGCCACTGCAAACATTTCCCCGACTTCTCTATTGCTCGCGTCGCCTGCTTCCCCATGTAATCTATACATCCTTCTTCCCATTTTCTCCCTTCTTCTCTGGCCTTGGTTCTACCTTTTCCTGATTGGAAATCTCCAAAACTGAAATGGCCAGGTTAAACTCCAGAGTGCTGAGGAACAAGATCATTAAGAAACCTCAAAAGGGGATTGAGGCATGGTTCCAAGACTCCCACAGAAGGGCTGCATCCAGCTTTATTGACCAGCTGCCGTGTAGTTTGGGTCTTTGTGAAGGCTGTAGATTTGCTGGGGGGAGTGGTGAAACTAAATATCACAGATAATTCCATCAGAAGTCTCAGTTTTAAGACAACCTATCGTATTGTTTATGTGGGATTCTTTGGGTGAGGGTAGGGCTTCATCCAGTAACATGGTCGTCTTGGAGGGCCTGAGCAGGCTAAGTCTGGCTGGCACCTTCTGCTGATTTGCATATGGCCCACCAAGGCCACCGAGGGAAACACTTTGGCCTTTGGAACTCATTTTGATCCATACCTTGGAGATTTTCAATAAAAGGCAACATGGAGGTGTTGTAGATTTTCCACTAGATACGAAGAAATGAAACCCGATCCAGAATGCCTGAGGCGGAACCATCTTCAAAAATCAGTCTCAGGGTTGTATTTGTAGACGCAAGGTTTTGTGGACCAGTCTATACCCCCTCGCTCCCACCATGGACACCTTTTGCATTAGAGTCAAATTGTTTGAAGGCAAGATTATAGGTGTTGTAGGCTGTGTTAGTACCCTAAGTTAGGTGATTGACAACTTTGTTAAAATCTGCAATTGACCAGTTACTGAAAAAACTGTTCCATTAACCTTGATTAGCCCTAACAGAGCTACCATAGTCTGTTGCATGATGCAGCAGGAGATGGTGCATTTCAAGGGAAAATGGAAAGACAAATAGATCCTATAGAAATAATCTGGCCATTTGGAATCTGGGGCTACAGAAACTTCTTTCCTATCAAACAGCTCATCAGTATTGGATAGCACCAGAGGGCCCACATCCATGAAGACACTTTCTGTGTTGAGTGAAGACCCAACAGTGAAGCTTGGTAAGGGTAACCCTGAGCTTGGGACTTTTCAGAGAGACCAGGCTGACATAGTTTGCACCATTTATCAAATGTCCCTCGATACCTCAGATACTCTCCAGAGGCCAGCCCTCAGAACAGAAACTTGGGATGTGAACAGAATTACCGATCTCCTTGTTGCCCTGGGATTGCTGAAGAACTAGGGCTCCTTGGCAGTAAACACCAGTAGTAAAGTGAGGCTGTCACATACATGGTCTAAAGGCCTCATGGGATGGTGGGCATGAAGCAGTTAGTGTGTACCTCGGTCTTTTGGGGGTGGCAAAGGCCAAAGTGAGCCAAGGCGCCACTCCTGGGGGTGTACGGGCACCACGTGGATTTCCCTGCCTTGGGCTGCCCTGCACCGCTGCCCTTGGTGCCAGCCAGCCCCTCCCCAGGGCTCTGAACCACCTCCAAGTCCCTTACTGGATCTGTGATTGTCTGAAATGCTCAGTAGTGAGTGAGGTGTTTTTTCATTCTTTTTTTTAAAGAACAGTCTCTCAAAGACTAATTTATGAATTCCTACTGAAGTCAGATAGCTAGTTGGATATTCTTTCTCATTCTACATGATCTTGCTAGCTAAGGTAGAGTTTGAAAATCATGACCCAGTGTTCCCTTAGGCCACCCTGGATTGGGCTGCTATTGGGAGGTACCAGTAGTAACTATTCATTATGAGCTGAATTTTCCTTAATATTATATTACTAGAAATTTCCTTTTTGTTGCAGCTAAATAATACATTTCCTTGGGAGCAGTTTCTGCTTCAGATCTTTAGATTGCCTGGAGTGTTCTGTGTTGCCATTTCTGTATATCCTACCTGGCTCATTGTATTGCTTGCTCTGGTTTTGTCTTGTTGCCTGATGCCTCAACAAATCCTTTTCTTTTTCCCCTTTGCTTTTATTTCTTTTGTCTATTCACAAGAACAAGATAGGATAGAAACGTGATCTGCCCTCAGCTAATCAGTATAAGATACCAGTCATCTTGAGTGCCCGTTATTAATGCTCTTGATTTGTGATGAAACTACTTTCTCCCATCATGATTTAGGCCTAATGAAATAGCAATGCTCAAAATTTCCGAGCCGTTAAAACTAAGTTGATCAGGGTACCTGTGGGAACAATTAGTGAAACTAGCCTTAGAGTGGTAAAGGTATGATACTGAGCCTTGGGGAGTGGATTCCTGTATCTAAGAGGTTTTCTTTCATCAGCTAAAGAGGTTCCTTATGTTTTATGTCGGGAGAGATCTGAAAAACAAGGCCTAGCTCAACTTTTTATCTACTGAACTATAAAAAGTTTAAATTCAATTTTTAACACTGCAGCATTCAATAGAGTTTGTATGTTATAATTTCAGTCTGTTTTCAGGCAAATGTGAATATATTTTTATTGCCAGTTTTCATTTGTACGGGAACTTTACTTTAAAAATCATGTTAAAAGTAAAGTTTTATAAATGAGTACTTTGCTTTCATAATTTGGGCAATTATTATTTTTTAACCATTTTACCTTCAAGTAGCATGTTCTCCCCCATTCCAAGTGACACCTGGGAGGATTTTCTTCACCGTGTTCTCTTTACACTTCCTAGTTAATGTCTCACAGCTGTCCGTTTAAGGATGCCCCTCAGAGGTTGAACAGCTTCTGTGGAATAAACAGGGAAGTGTTCATTTGATTTTGCTATTTCGGATATTATTTATTGATCGGTCGGTGCACAGAAATGCAGACAGTAGCTTTCATCAACATTTCACCATATTTGGGATTCTAAGGTGATAAGGATGTCACTTAAGGAACACTGGTGCTTGCTTGGAAAAGGGTTCTTTCTTACTGTTAATCATGCCGTTACCAATTAGTCTAATGTATGAAAGGTTAAAGGTGTAATGCCCTGGAATTTCCTCTACTTATTGCACTTTCTGGATCACTAAGCATTGTTTGTGAACACCTGAGAGAATGGCTGGCAGCTTAGAAGATGTATAGAACTCTGGTTGTTTTGCTTTTTCCCTCACCCTTTGGAGCAGTACTGAGAAAGTATTGGGGGTAGGGGTTTGGGATTTGAATTATTTGTTTCAATAAAGAGTAATTGGGAGTTGGTGTTGGTTTTGATTTTTCTTAAAAGGGGGAAGTTCTTGGCTCATGTATGTGTGTAATGCATCATCCATCAGTGTTTCTGTTTTATAAGTAATTGGTCTAATGCTAACAGAAAACTTTTTGTGTTTAATCTCTTTAGCAGGAGGAGCAATCTCAGAATTGTTATGAAGACCCTTGAAGTTCTTCGTTCTTCCCCACTTTGCCATCATGTGGCCTCTGGACACTGTGGTCAGTCATTTGAGATTGACTTTAATTTAAAACAAAGGCCTCTGCCTCCCACCCAGGAGGAGGGAGGAGTGAGTTTTATGTTTGAATGAAGAAGTGAATTATGGAAGAAGAGTATATGTCCCTTACCTTCCTTTTCAAGCGTAAGTCCAAATAGGCTCTCAGGAATGAGGATTGTGAAGACATCACATAGGAGCTTTGACTCATTGGAACTTTGATGTTTAGTTATATTGCTGGAGAAAAAATATCTATGTTTTGTTCATATAATGTTATTGTACCCAGCATCATTACAGCTTCATTTCCTGTCTCCTGTTAGCCTTCCATCCTCAGTGCATGTCCTTGAGTGACTTGTTCTTATCTGAAATTTTGCTACCAATATCCTAGGGAAACTTCTGTTGCTAATTCTCTTTCTTTCATTTTTTAAACTTACCTTCCCCCCAGATATCTCCTATATTTCCCTATTGTGTATAAAGGATGGGCAGGAAAGAGCGTGCTTGAAAAATTTCAAATTTTCAGAAAGGGAAGAAAGATAAGAAGGCCCCCCTCTTCCTGCCATGCTACATTTTGCTCGAGAAGCTGGGCTGTAAGAGATTCAAGGTTTTTCCTTGTTTTCCTTTCATTGCATATTTCCCTCCAGTATTGGTTCATTGTCATTAATCATGGTTTTGAAGATAGCCAGTTTTACCCATCTCCAGCAAAGAATCACCAACAGTTTGTATCGCTTTATGTGTGCTGGCTTCCAGAGATGGAAACAAACCACTGCGTCACTCTACAAGCTTAGTTTTTATTGGGATGGGGGAATCTATGCAAGGACTAGGGTAAAACCATCCAAAATCAAAGCAGCAACAATACAGTTCAAATCAAAGATAAAGGTGAAATTTTTTTTTATCATTGCCTGTGGAAATCTGCCCCCATCAGTCCCTTCCTGTATCTGTGCTCCTTTTTCTATGTTTCAGTCACTTCCTTTCTGTGAAAGGTTGCTAGCTTTTTTGCCCTTTTTTGTTTTTGTTTTTGTTGTTCTATAGATAGAAAGATTGGATAGATGTGTACATTAGGTGTTTGAAATTCTCTGAAAATTTAGTCAGGAAGCCAGGCAGTCAGTAGCCTCCCTGAGTAGAGCTTTTAGTTGACTGGAAGTGCTTAACTTGGATCATCATTTTCTCAGTATTTTCAAAGGAGAATTCAAATACTGTGCTTACTGGGAAATCTGTATCAGTCGGTGGATGCTCCTATAGGTAACCAAACACATTGATTACCTTTTAGATTTTAGGATAGAAAGCACAGTGGAACACATCAGTAAGAGCCTCTTTCTCCCATTCCATCCTTGGAACCAGTATATTCAATATTGAAGAAAGCTCTCCCTGAGTCAGTTCCAAAACGTCTGTATTGTTAGATGCTATTACTTTTTTCTTAAATGCTCATTTTGTGAATTGCATATGAGTTAGACCAGTGGTTGAGATTGGTAAGTGGCTCACTAGACACGTTTTTGTTTTACAGATATTATATCCATTCCAGTTTTCCCTGTACTCTACCTTGCAATAGTGTGCAAACTGTGTGATACAAAGAGTTTCTGCCTTATTTCCGTGTGTGAAGTAGCTTGGTTTCCCCTGCCTGTGCATCTGGACGTTTGTGCTGTGTCCACCTCCTAAACTAGCTACTGAGAAAAGCGACTTAAGCCCTGTCAGAATGTCTCTGGCAGCAGCTCCTAATAATTATTTATGCTTTTGGAAATTTTTTTTTCAACTCCTAAAACCTTCTATCGTAGTTTGACTTTCTTGATTTGTACAATATATGTATATTCTCTTCCATTTGGTCACTTCCCTACTCCCCCATTGTTTGGTTTTTTAAAATGTTCTGTAGTTTTGTATAAGATGAGACTTAGCCTTGGGTATATCTTGCTGAAGCTTTAATGCTTTGTAAATAAAATCGGATGTTTATTAAAGAACAGGTATAGATGTTTGTTTGTAAACACTGCTCACTTCTGGAAGTCACCAGCTGCTCTGCTTTTGTACTATGGAAAATGTGGCTTACTGTGGTGATGTTAGATCTTTCTGTGTGGAAATACAGATCTGCAAGGGCTAGGGCTGGGCAAGTAGTCTTGATTTCTGCCTGTAGACAAAATTGTAAATAAATGATCTGAGCACAAAGTCGTTCATTGAAAAGATCATCTAGGAGTGATCTCTCTTCAAATTCTTTAACTCAGTATGTTTGTGTAATTACTCTGAAGAGGCCGTAGTGCTAGACATTCTGGAAGTTACAAAAATGCAAGCCAGGAGGTTCCTACCTTCCAAGGATCTTTCTTCAAGTCTAAGTACAGTTAAATTCCTCTTCATTAGCCTTTTATTTTTATTTTTTTTAGATTACATAGCTTTAAAAGCCATTGAATACTTGTCTCCTAAAGAATGTTTCACAAAGTCTTTTATTTTAATCAGTGCCAAATCTGAGTGTCAATTTACTAATCTGTTACGTGACTGAGAACCCCGTCTTTGACATCACAGCTGTTTCATAGCAACCTTGACCTAAGGGAACAATGAAATCCTCTGTTCTGTAGGGCTGAGGCAGTAGGCTGAGTGAGAGCATCATGCGTCATCTCACCCAGAAAACATCTTCAGTGCCCTTGGGAAGGAAGAGTACCAAAAAGGGAGGGAGGAGCTGCCTTTAACACAGCCTTAAATGTTCTGATTCTAAAAGGTTGTCTTGGCCCTTGTCTTCATGAATTTTCATTTCTGTTGAAAATCCCTTACATATGAATGAACAGCGTTTCACACTTTACAAAGTGTTTTCATGCACAGCATATCATGTGATGCTCAAAGTGACCTTCCTGAAATAGGCAAGGATGTCTTAATTTACCAAGGAGGAAATAGAAATTCAGAAAGGGTAAGTCACTTGCCTCCCAGTCTAGAGTTCTTAATCCTTTTATAGAAGGGTTAAGAGCATTCAAAGGAAATGAGTCAGGTTCTTTAACTTGAACTTAATTCAAGTTAATCTTTTTTTTTTTTTTTTAAACTTTAGTATTTGTTTTCTTATTTGGTCACATTTAACTTGGTGTTTGGAAACTCTTTAGATTTCACAGTTTGGAGGGGAGGGGAAAGGGTGAGAAAGAGTGTAACTTCACTATGCATTTGAGATAATTTGGAAATTCACTTAAGTTTCTGAAGGCTTTTCATCCTTTGTCTTCCCAAGAGGTAGATTTAAATTCTCTAAAAAAAAATGTGAAAAGAATGGTAAGGTGGTCTTTACCAAGCATATAGTAAAGCAACAACATTATGATTTTTTTTTTCCTGCCTTGTGGCCTTCCCTGTTAGTATGGACTGGTCTTTTATTAAGTTGCACTGTTTTATTGACAATACATGCATCGTATCTTTTGATTTTGAAGGCTGTCTCATGTCAAAGGAATCAAGTTATATTGTAGAGAAATCAGCTGGAATACCTTCGGGGTGCTGGCTGAGGGTGGTGCAATGCCTACCAAGACATGAAGGTTTTGGCCACTAGTTTCATCCTCGGGATCCTGGTGTTGCCCTTCTACCTGCCTTTGGTGGTGACCACACCTAGAACACTGGCCATCCCTAAGAAGCTGCAAGAAGCTGTGGGGAAAGTTATTGTCAATGCCACAACCTGTACTGTCACCTGTGGCCTTGGCTATAAGGAGGAGACTGTCTGTGAGGTGGGCCCTGATGGAGTGAGAAGGAAGTGTAAGTCTCAGCGCTTGGAATGTCTGACCAACTGGATCTGTGGGATGCTCCATTTCACCGTTCTCATCGGGAAGGAATTTGAGCTTAGCTGTCTGAGTTCAGACATCCTGGAGGTTGGACAGGAAGCTTTCCGATTCACCTGGAGACTTGCTCGGGGTATCATCTCAACTGATGACGAGGTCTTCAAACCCTTCCGAGCCAACTCCCACTTTGTGAAGTTTCAGTCTGCGCAGGAGTATGACTCGGGGACATACCGGTGTGATGTGCAGCTGTTAAAAAACTTGAGACTTGTCAAGAGGCTTTATTTTGGGCTGAGGGTCCTTCCTCCTAACTTGGTAAACCTGAATTTCCATCAGTCCCTTACTGAGGATCAGAAGTTAATAGATCAGGGCTTGGAAGTTAATCTGGACAACTATTCCAAGCCTCACCACCCAAAGTGGGAAAAGAAGGTAGCATCAGCCTTGGGAATAGGTATTGCCAGTGGAGTGGTTGGTGGTGTGCTGGCGAGCATTGCCCTCTGCAGAGTCCTGAGGGAGACGTACAGCAGTGACAGGTTCCAGAGCTTAAAAGCCTTGTTCCAGAAGGACCAGGTGCCCAGGAAGCCAAGCTAGCTTTTAAGGAGAGTGAGTGTTCTGGCTGCCTGGTAGTGGATTGGCTAAGAGGGAGGACTCCTGCGGCCAGAAGAATGAGTAGGGGATGTGGAGGGGGCACTCTTGTGGCAGCTGTGGGCAGTCATCTCTAACTGCTTGTCCCAGATAGATCTCCTCCTGATCTTCCTTGCCCACTACCTACCCAGGAAACTGTAGGCATCGCCCCTGTTCCTGGGAAGAGTTAGAACAAGCTTGCATTGATTTTCTGTCCTGTACAACTTGTATACCTCCCCACCTCCATTCCCCCTCTTCCGAGCAATGTATTCATGGAGAAGGATGTTATTAACAGCTTTTATAGTGAAAACATTTTTTCCTTTCAATAAAAATAATTCACGGTAGCTGTGTGGAGATTTAACTTTTTCTTTTCTACTTTTAGTTTAAAAATTCTTGTGTTTGTTTAAACTGTTGTATAATTAATCTGGCTTTTATTTTCTCCAGGTTTCTTAGAATAGACATTTAACAAATGGTCTGCTTTGTTGGGGGTCTTATACCTACCTATGTGTGGCAGAGGTTGTTAGTAATGACATCTGTCTAGGTATGTATTAATAGTAGACAGTCACTAAATGTTAATGAATTGTCTGCCCCCCACCGCTCCCCAGGTGAACCCCCTGTTCAGTGTTAAATTGCATTTCCTGGTAGGTTTCCCTGATCATTCAGACAGTCTCTTGGCTTGCCCCCTGCTCCCTTCCTTTTAGCCCTTTCAGTGCCCTGAAGCTTGTGTTTCTGGAGAGGTCAATTGTATCGGCTTCTTACGGCAGCCAAGGCGCCCAAAGGAGGACTAGTACCTTCATTCCTCAGTAGGAAATCCACTCTTAAGCCGCTCAGGGGCCAGTCAGACTGTGCCTGAGATAATTGGCTTGTGGAGCCATCAGAGAAAAGGCTCTTGGCCACCAGCTGAGCTGATTCTACTGAGAAAATGATAGCACTTCTTCCTTTCACTTTTCTCTACCTACAGGAGGAGGCAGCAGAAACCAAAGACCACATCTCTTCTCTAGATGTGTGTCAGAATCACTGATGACTTTTTGAAAAATATAAAGATTCCCCAATGCTGAAGATGCTAATTCAGTTTAAATTATGACTACAGGAGCTCTGTTATTTCCTTTACCTTTAACTTTTAAAACAGATTTCAAACCCATAGAAAAGTTGAAAGAAATGTTTGGTGACCACCCTTTACCAAGATTCACCAGGTAATGCTTGTCACAATTGTCTTTCTAAATATGTATTAACTTTGCTAAATCCTCTAAAAGCTAGTCACAGACATTGTGATTCTTTACTCCCAAATCATGTGTGCATCTGCTAAGTAATGACAGTCTCTGTAACCACGATATCTCTACCATACTTAAGAAAATTAACAATTCCCTAACTTACATATACTTTATACAAATTGAGCATCCCGAATGTGAAAATTCGAAATCTGTAATGCTCCAAAGTCTGAAACTTTCTGGTGCTGACGTGGGGTCCAAAGGAAATGCTCATTGGAGCATCTCAGATTTTGGACTTTGGACTTGGGATGCTCAACTCATAGTGCAAATGTCCCAAAATTTGAAAAAACCTGACATCTGAAACATTCTTGGTAAGGGATACTTAACCTGTATTCTGTTTTCCCTAATTTTCAAAATCTTTTATCATTTTGATTTAATTTGTGATCCAGGAGCAAATAAAGATTCATGTGTTACATTTCTCATAACTCTCTTATTTCACAACAGATCCCCTGCATTTTGTGCTTCATGACACTGGTTTTATTGAACAGTCAAGCTAATCGAGTAGTCTATGATAGCGTCATGCTGTTTGGATTTGTCATTTCCTCACGATCAGATTCATGAGGAATGAATCTTAAGCATTTTTGACAAGAGCCTTATGTGGATATGTACTGACTGCATCACTTCAGGGGGATCGTAATGTTAGGTTGACTCGCTGTTGGTGATGATAAGCTTGATTGGTTAAGGTGGTGACTGCTAGATCTCTCCAAAGGGGTATGTGTGTGTGCGTATTTTGCCCCTTTGTAATTCATAATCTTTAATACTTTGCAATTACTTGATTATCTAAAAACTGTTCACAAATGTTTTGGCATCCAGTGATGATCCTTGCCTTATTCACTGGTACATGTTGGATTGAAAATGGTAATTCTCTCTCTCTTTTTTTTTTTTTTTTTTTGAGACAGTCTCGCTCTGTCATGCAGGCTGGAGTACAGTGGCATGATCATAGCTCACTGCAACCTCAAACTTCCAGGCTCAAGTGATACTTCTGTCTCAGCCTTCCAAGTAGCTGGGACTACAGGTGCGCACTATCATGCAAAAAATGTTTAAATTTCTTTGGAGAGACCGTGTCTCACTATGTTGCCCAGGCTGGTCTCGAACTCCTGGCATCAAGCAATCCTCCTGCCTTGGCCTCCCAAAATGCTGGGATTACAGATGTGAGCCACTGCTAGCCTGAAATGGTAATTCTTTAAGTTCATTGTTTTTAGATTTATTAGCCTACATTTTTCTGTAAAGAACAGCTTATTCTTTTTACCCTCTTTTTATTTTGGGGGTCTCAGTGGATTCTGTTTTTATTCAGTGAATCATATATATATAATTCATTACTGTAGTCATTTCCTTGATGTTCTGATTGTCCCCAGGCTTGGCCAGTAAAATCAACTCTTTTGACCTTTTGCCACAGTCCCATTTGACTTTGAGCATTTTCTTGCTTTCTAGCACAGCAAGATATCTCAGGCTCACATTTGGACTTTCTTTGCCCCAAACCTGAGTCTGCTGTTTCTGCAAGGAACTCTGGCTCCTTTTAGTGTGGGGAGGAGTGTTTGGAAACCAAGATGCATGCTGTGGATGTGCTCGTTGCTACTGCGGAGTCGTTACGCCTACGTCCTGTCCGTGTCCTAGATACACATTACATAAATCGTGAGTTGAGAGCATCCTTGGTTTTTAAAAGTTTTCTAGGTGGTTCTGATCTATAGCAATGGCCATGCATAGGGAGTCATTTCTACTATTGCTCTTGAAAAGATCATAAATTTTACACACACCCCTACCCAGAGGGGATGGATTTCAGGAGACCAGGGTTGTGGTCCTGGTCCTGTCGTTAGCTATGTAACGGAGCAAGCTGACTGACACTTTGTAGGCCTCACCTTTGAAACAGGTGATTGTGAGGATCCAGTGAGATCCTGAATGTTATCGCTGCATGTTAGTTCAGTACAGGATAATTTGCTGAAGCATTCAGGAGACGGCTATGCTTCAAGCAAGCTATCTTAAGCTAGAAGCAGCAGCTGATAAAGCAGTATCTTACTTTGTATGTAATGGACTGAGTATTACATTGCTGAGGAGGGAGGAGGAGTGGGAAGTACTGTTTCCTATTTTATAGTTGGAGAGACTGGGACCCAAAAAGCACTAAATAACTTTTCCAGGATTCGGTTGCAAGCCAGCAGTCAAGTATGGGATGGACGATTGCACAGCTCTAGTTCATAACCCGCTGCGTGTTGTTGGGTTCTTGAATTCGAAGGGATTGAGCAGGGACGAGAACGAAAGACCCTTAGGTTTGTTAGTAAAGACAAAAACCCAATTCAGTTCGTTGAATTCTGTGCCTGTAATCTGCCTCTGGAGGGTCAGGGTGACGCTGACTGGACTAACACTTGGGTTCTGGAGTGGCTGGTGCTCCCACACCCACTTTGGGTGCAAAGTGGAAGAGAAGACCCTGCTGCGGGATCACGCCGGTGTCTGTGCGGCCCCTTCTGGGGGCTGGCTCTCAGCCTGGGTTTCTCGGCCAGACGGGCCCTGGGCAGATAGCTGAGTAGTGGGGCCTTCAATCACCTTCATCTCCCTCTTCCCTGAAAAAAGCTGAGGGCACAGTTGGCATGGAGCCCTGCCCGCCTTGGACTGAAAGACTCAAACACAGGGCCGCGTAAGTGCGTCTTTGCACACGTCTCATCTGTGACGGAAGTTTGATAAATGGTTGTTGAATGTGTGAGAACGCTGTAGCTGGAAACTGACTAGAAATTCAACACTTTTGGCTGCTGTGAGCGGAGAGTAGAGGCAGCAGTCTCATTCTCACCAGTCGGGGGTCACTAAGATCACTGCAGGGAGCAGACTTCCCTTTAGGGCCATTGAGTCAACACCTCAAACATCTTAAAACTCAGGGAACCTTGAAGCAGTGCCATCGCACAAGCGTCGTTTACTGCCACTGTGTTAGGTGAAGCCAGTCCAGTCTAGCACAGCGCCCGCTTTGCTCTGCTCGGGCCTGCCTTAAAATCTCTTGGCCTCATTTTTTTCTCCTCCCAGGACTGAATGAAGCAATACGGATCACATGTTGTAACTTAGAGCTGACTGTGTGCAACGTGAAGGTCCGGGAGAAAAGCTTCTGGAGTTACAGAACAGGACAAAGGTATTCTTTAGCCTGACGATAAAAACACCCACAGCTGGCGCCAGCTGCCTCAACAGGTTGAGAAACCATCTTTATTTAAGAACTGCCTGCTACCAGAGTTAATAAATAACTACCATTACAACAAGTACAAGAGAGAAACAATAGGCCAGTGGGAGTGGTTGGTTCCATTTTAACAAACACTGGTCAAGTCAAGTCAGCGGTCCACCGAAGCCCGAGCCCTTGCCGCGCCGTGAGCCTCTAAGCTGTGCAGGCCCTGGATGGCTGGGCAAGGTGAGGAGCCTTGGGGCCAAGGCAGTGTGTACCCGTCTAAGGGCACTAGGAGCTGTAGGCCCCTAAGCTTGTTTACGGCTCTGCGCTATCTGACCCATTTTGTTTCTCTCCAGTTTTCCTTTACTGTCCTGCCTTCCCAAAGCCTGTGACCATATGTACAAGTCCGTGGGGCATGCTTCAGCTACCAGGAGCCTGTTTGCGTGGAGCTCTTTGAAGGCCTTTAGAAAAATAGCCATCACATCCCTCTCTCGCCATTCGAGGAGCCTCTTGGCACCCCCTTCATCCCCAGGACGAAGCCCAGGTTAGGTCAGGCCTAGAGAGAGAGCACCACGGTGTGCCCGAGAACACGGGTGAGGACACTGCCATCTCTCCGACACGGGAGCCCAGTAGGCAGTCCTCTTCTAAGACCAGGAAGAGAAAAGATTCCTGTGTAGCTGGGGAAGAGATTAAGGGAGTAAAACATCCTTAGCTCTGGGCTCTTGCCCAGAGTACAGGCTGGATGGCTCTTGGGGCTGCCAAGAGGCAGTGCACGCTGGGAAAAGCACTGGGTTGTAGCCAGACTTCCTGGTGAGCCTTCCCCTTGATGGCTTCCTCTGAGATGCAGGGACTGCAGCAGGTGGGATCTCCAAGACTCTTCCTGTGCTGAACTCTTTGTAATTCTAAGACTCTCAGCCCTGGAGGGACACGTGGAGCCTCTCCCACCCCTGCGGTCACAGCTGTCCTAGACCCCACACCAACAGCTATCAAAATTCCTTAAAGGTCCCCCAAAAAGAAACTTCTTCCTTATTCCAGGATATCACTGCATAAGTTTTTTCTGATGTCTAATCTCAGTCTCTCCTGTTGTTACTTTATCAAAAGGACACTCCTGCAGCCCCCATGGCCTTGCCACTCCGTGGCACCATCTGTATTATTTGCTGCCCTGAATGAAAGTAGATAATCTGACCTTGCTGGGTCCCGAGACTCCATCTGGAGAGAGCTGCCCTCCCACTGAGGGTGGGGTATCCATCCGGACTGATACAGCAACACAGACCAGCAGCCACGGCAAGTAGCACGGGGCTCCCTCCATAGTCTGAGCCCAAGTGTGTGCAGAATGGAGGGCCCTTGTCTCCCTGGGCCTTGGGGAGGAGTTTGCAGGCCATCTCTGTCCCTAGTCTTCAAGCAGTTACTGGCCACTAAGCTTGGGACAGAGTACTCGGTGTGAGTGTCCCCCCTTCCTTCTGCTTGGGCTTGGTGTGTGAGAGAGGAGAGAATCCAGAACCGAGCCGTGCCCGCAGTGAGAGTGAGCCGCGCTTTCAACGCCCCCAGCCCGTCTAAGCAGAGAAGACAAAAATCAGAGGACCCTGAGCAGGAGGGGACTCTGAGAAGCCATCTAATCTAGTCTTCTCCAAGCAAGCGCATGTACAAACCACCCCAGCGAGAGGCTGTTGCGTTTTATACGCTTGCATGTCCTCAAGTCACCACTGTCTTAGTAAACCTTAGTTAGTGCTCTACCTGGAATCTCAGACTGCAGGAACAGCTCTGTTTTAGTATAGTTCTCTGTTCCCAAATTCCGCCTGCACAGTGGGTAGGTTTTCCTGGTTAAAAACCCTTCCTGGGTCTCCCAGCAGGTCTGCCTTCCCTTCCGAATGGACCTCATTAGAATTAAGGTACTTAGCTGGAAGTATGTTTCACCTCAAGCAAGCTTAGGGGTTTGCAGCCTCCAGCTTCACCGGTTAGGTCCCATGCCAAACCAGCTCATCCCCCCCAGCCCAGCAGTTAGACACCTGTCCCCCTCCGCAGCCTGAGGCAGTGAGGAAAGAGTCAGATGAGCCTTGGAAGGAGGCTCAGCATCCCCCTTCTGATAGGGAGCCAGGCAGGGGCCAAATCACAGCCAGCGAGGGACCGGGAAGGATGCTAGGCCACTTTTGGGGTCCTGGTAATGGGAGAATGGTCGCATACCTGAGCCCCTAGCACCCTTGCATGTGGGGGTTGGGAACAGGTTAGGAGGATTTGATTGGGCAGCTCCGGGGAAGCTGTCCTGGGGGTGGGGCGTGGTAGGGGTTTAGTGGGGGAGGGAACAGGCAGAAGGCATATGAGCGTACATTTTAAAAAAATTATAGCAGGTAAACATCAACACAAACCTGCCCAAGAAAATAGAGCAGGACTTAAAAGTTTAAAAAACCATAACAAAATAGAGCTCTAACTGTAAACTACAGAAAACAGGCTCAGGGGACTTCCAGGGGTATTGTCCTTCAAGATGCCTGTCCCACTGCTCCCTGTGAAGGGCCACCTGTCAGAGCATGGGCTGTGGGGGTTCCTGGTTGTACTGCCACTGTTGCCTAGATTTGGGGAATCTGCCCTGGCTTTGGCTGCTTTTCTTGGAGCAAGGGTGAGGGGCACAGGCTTCAAGCCAGCACTGCATTTTGAGGTTGCCGCAGAAGCTAGGCTCAGAAGGCAAAGGACTGGATGGCTCCTGGAATCCGCCCGTGCCTTGGGCTGGGACCCAGCGACACCAATCCCTGTGATCACCAACCTGAATCCCTTGATGCAGAATTTTCATACTCCACTGGCCTTAACCACCTTCTTAATCAGGCCGTAGCCACGCAGCACTGGCTCCTTCCTCTGGATAGACAAAGAGCCTTGAGCAGGGAGGTAGAAGACCCGAGTTCTTATCCCGGCTCATCACTTACACCTTGGGAAGTCGTCTCTAACCCTCTCTGGACCTCCAGTTCCTCGTCTATAAAGTAAGGGACTTGGTCAAGTTGAGCTCAAAGGCCTCTTCCAGCTCTGATTTTTCTGTGACGGGTCATATACCCAGAGCTCAAAATAGGATGTCCAATTTATTAGCCCGTTTTCTTCTGGGGAAATGCAAGAGCAGTCCAAGGCAGTCTGGGAGTGGGTCTTGCCATGTGGTCCAGGATATTCCTGCGAGCAGGCAGGGCCATGTTGATCCTTTGCCCTTCTCAGAAGCCTTCCGATTCCAGGACAGCGTGAATGCTGCGTGGCTCTCCCAGGTGCGGAGTCAGGGCTGGGGGAGCAGAATCCCAGCCTGCAGGTGGGGAGGCAGCCTCAGGTCTGCAGGCAGAGCTGGAGGAAGAGGCGGGTGCACAAGTGGCTGTCTCCGGCCCAAACCCTGGAGGGACTGTGCAGGATGGATCTTGGTGGGGCGGGGGACCTCCCCAAGACAAGCCCTTTAGTCACCCAGCCACCTTAAGTGGCTCTGTCACTATGGGGGTGACAGGGTCGGGTTGGCAGTGTTGGCTGAGAGGGTAACATCACCTGGATTGTGACTGCTTCAGACCAAGGCTGGGGCCCCTTTCCACCAGGTGTCCTGGCCTCTCAACCCTTTTTAGCTCCCACCCAGCAGCCTGGAGTGTCAGCTCCCCAAAGCTGAAGGGGCTCGGGCTCAGGACACTGGTCCTCAGCCTCCTGGGCAGATGGGGCCCCTAGGGAGTCATCGAGGACAATGTCAGCGTCCAGCAGTGCCGCTCTTCAAGAGGAGAAATTCGGAGAGTTCTTGGTCCCAGGGTTTGCCGCTCTCCTTAGACTGAAGGATGTTGATGTTTACGCCTGTTCCACTTCCTCAGCCTGTTCATGCCTGGTGTTCCCACTGGGCCTCGGCCCCCGCTCTCAAGTGGCAGAGTCCATATGTGGTCCCAGAGTGCCACCATTGCTGAGTTGAAGGTGTTTAAAACCCCTTCTTCCCGTAGGCCTGTTCCTTCCATCCAGGCACCGTAGAGGGCCCAGGCACAGGCTTTGGTAGCATCACGGACATCACTGCCTGGTGCCTCTTCATTTAAAGAAAAAAACCCTTGCATGGGTCCTAACCTGTGGCAGAATATAAAATATCCTACCTCCTACAAAAAGAGCACTGTTTAAAGTAGGTGTTTAAAACCAACCACTCTCGGGCACAGTGTTGGGCCACCTCGGCAGCGGGAAGGGGCCGGAGCCAGCTGTCTGTCTGTCGGAGGTGGTGTCCAGCTGTGGCGCAGAGGGAGGTGCCGGGATCAGAGCTCCAGAGAGCCTATGAGGACCAGCATCGCCACGGAGTGGGAGAGAACGGTGCCGGGGTGCAGCGCCGGGCAGACGGCCGAGTTCTCCACCATCATGCTTGTGCCTGAAACCAGCGGGCAGGAATGAGGGGGCTGCGTCAGTGGGGCCTGGGACCAGCCCTGCCCCAGCCTTGTGACAGGATCCAGACCTTTCCTAAGGAGACTCGCAGGAGCCGGCTGGGTGGTATTCTCAGCCCTACTCCTACGGCATTTTTAAGGACCTTTTTGCTGTTTGGTCTCAGCCTCCCCCCGTACCCAATGCAAGGAGCACACTCACTTCCCCCACCCTCAGGGCTGTTGCGAGGGGTAGGTAGAAGGCAGGTGGCATGGGCAATTCTAGGACTACTTTGCATTTGGTTCCTGTCTGCCTTCCTTCCATTTTCCCCGTGGGGTCTAGGTTGGAGTTGGCTTGTGTGGGGATGGTCCCTTCACCAGGCATCTGGGTGGACCCTGATGGGGGGATCAAGGTAGAGGGGGGCAGCACCTCCATTTCTCACGATGTGGACTTCTGCCGGGATCCCGTCCCCTCCAGGCCCCGTGGTCCGAATCTGTACCAGGGCATGGCCAGTGTCTTCGGGGACTGGGATTTCTATCCAGTTCTTGCTGGTGAGGTGGAGCGTGGGCGTCGGGTGCAAGTCATTCTGGTACAGCATCTGCGGGAAGGTTCCAGGTGGAGTTTCTCACACCAGGGCTGATCCTTCTGTCTCCCCAGCTCTAGACACTGGGAGGAGCCTCTATAGTTCTGAGTCGTTGAGGTGCCGCCCCCTCACCCCTCCTCCTTGTGTTGCCCATTGACCAGGCTCCTTACTGGTGGGAGGAAAGCCTACAAGCAGCTAAAATGTTTTCGCAGACTTCTTAGGCTAGGAGGACCCCTAGACTCCACCCAGTTCATCACTGCCCCTGTAAACCCCGCCCTCCTGCAGTGGTGCCATCTGCCTGTTCTGAGAGTTTCCACTACAAGTTACCCAGAGAATCATTCATGTGCTTCATGCCTCTCAGTCACAAACCCTTTGCTTATGTCTCGCTCAGATCCCTCTTGCTATAAATTGCAGCTCCGCTGTTCCTCACCAAGCCTGGGATGGTTGCTTCCTTCCTCACCTTATACCCAGTGACTGCAGACTCATTTCGGAGAGCGACCACAGGGTCCCACTTAATGCTAAGACTGGAGCTGGAGAAAGTCCAGGAGATGTTGCCAGGAGGTCGTCGTGGAGCTGCCAGGGAGGGAGAGTCAGGGAGATGTCCAAACATTTCCCTGCCCCCCCTTGCCTTTAGCCAGCCCTCTGCCTGTAGCAGTTGTGCCCAGAACATGCTGTCACCACTGCCTAAGAAACAAAGCCCATGAAAATGCAAAGGTGGGAGAAGAGAGAGGAACTTGAGAGGCCATGATTTCCACCCCCTTATTTCCACGAGGCTTGCTGCCTAGGCTCTGTCCAGCCTAGGGCTTGTGGGCTACTGCATTTGTCCTATCACTAGGGAAAGAGCGATCCTAGAGGCCCCCACTCTCCAGCACATACCCCCACCCCCAGCCCAGGCAGACAGACTCACGGGGCTTCATGGTGGTGGCATTGGCGGAAGGGCTGGCAGGCCCAGTGCCGGCCCGGTTGTAGGCCCGCACGGTCACATGGTACTTGGTGTTGGGGTGCAGGCCAGTGACTCGGGCACTGGTGTCCAGCCCTGCTGTCCTCACTCGGTCAGCGGCTGCTTCTTTGTCCCCAGCTCTCCAGTAGCGAATCTGAAAGGGGCAGGGTCCCCAAGGGTCAGCAGTCAAGCACAGGATCTCAGGGCTGCCCTGGCCCCCCCACGTTCTGTTCCTCTTCTGCTCACCCTGGTCCTCGTGACTCAGGCTTGAGTCTCAGAACCTGGACACTAGATCATGAGCACCCAGAGAGCAGGGTCACCTTGGTGTGAGTCCCTGCTGTCGGTGCCCAGGAAGGTGCTCGAGACACAGGCCCCATGAGGGAGCCAGTGGGCACAGGCTCAATCTAGTGATGGCCCCGGGCACCCAACCTCACCTCACTGACGCAGGAGCTACCGCAGGGATTCTGCTGAGGGATATGAAATGCATATTTGTTCTTGCAAAGTAGCGCCCTGGCCCCCAGCAAGTGGAAGATGGCTGCCCAATAAATACAGAGCCATTGTAATGGCAATCATGACAGACATTATTGTAAGACCTGCTAAAAACTCTTCTAAATCAAGGGCAGAGTTTGGAATTATCTCCTCACTGTGGCTTGCCTAAACCGTCGTGCTGAAACCCAGAGCTGACTGTACTGGAATGAATTTGCACCGTCACTACTAGCAGGCCGGCCTGGTGATGCTCCCTTAGGCCATGCCATTTCTTGCTTTTCCCACTTCCCCGCCCTCTCACTCCCTCTCGCGTTCTGTCTACTCCACGGGTACCCCGTGTGGAGTCATCGGTGGGCCCAGACTTCCCCAGGGACAGGACGATCACCGCACATGGAGGGGCTCATGCTGTCCTCGTGCAGCCCTAGGAGGCCAGCCTGTTCCGGGGGCAGAGTCCCAGCTGGAATGGGCTTTGGCACGAGGGGCAGGCCGTGCCCCCTCCCAGAACCCCTTCTCCCCTGGCCTTCCAGCTTCAGCCAAGCGTGTCTTGCAAGGCCGTCCCCAGGTCTGTCTGCCCCAGTAGGGGTCAGCATGGCTCTCAGCGAGGTTTGCCTCCACAGCGCTGCACGGACTGGTGCTCGCTTGGCCACGTCAGTGCACAGGTGATTCCAGAGAAAGGACTAGTGGGCTGTGAGTTGCCCCCACCTGGCCTTAAAGCCCCAGCACCTGTTTCTCTCCCAGGCCCCAGGTGGGTGCTCACCTCGTACCCCAGGAGGATGCCATTCATGTCCTGCTGCACAGGCTCCCAAGTCACGTTCATCTCTGAGGCTGAGATCCCCTTGGCCCAGACCTTGGTGGGGGCCACCCTGGGTTCTGGGGACCGATACAGAATGGGTTTCGACGCCCAGGACCTCCCTGTGTCCTACAGAGAAGCCCACAGCTGGGGCTGCCTTTGCATAGGATTTTGGGGGAGAGCTCAGGGCCCAGGTCCAGGCCAAGTGGGAGCCCCCAGAGCAGGCCTCAGGGCCGGCTTCTCCTCCTTCTCCCCCCCCCCCAAGAGGAGACAAGGGAGCAAGGGCCGGAGTGCGACGGGTGGCGGGGAACCCAGGTGTCCTCTCCACTGCTGCTGGGGAATCCAGCTGGGGGATGAGTTACGTTCGCCCCACCCTACACTCCTAGGGACAGGTGGCTGGGGGGCGAGGGTGGCCGGGAGGGCAGCCCACCTTCCTCAGCCGAGTACACGAGTGCAGTGAGGCTCTCGGGCCCTTCCCCGCGGCGGTTGTAGCTGCGGATCTTGACCTCAAAGGGCGTGTAGGGCCTGACGCTGTCGTTGCTGTAGACGAAGTACTGGGCGTCGGCGCCGGGCACGCGGGCGGTCTGCCAGCGAGTGCTGCCCTGCCTGCGGAAGGACAGCAGGTAGCCGAAGCCGTCTCCGTTCTGGTACTCCCGCGACATGGGCTGGGGGGGGCAAGAGCGTGGCATGGGCGAGGGCCGTGGTGCGTCTCCCTGCCCATCCTCTGGCCCCACCCAACCTTCACCACGAGGGGCGCCCAGGACGCCTGAGCCTGCAGGGCTTTATGCGCAGCGGATTCGCGGGAGGGGCTGCAGGTGCGTGGGGTGGGGGTTGGGAAGTCGTCTGCGTTTGGGGCAGAGCTGCGCAGTGCTCCTTTCTGCAGCTGCGCAAGCAGGAGATGCATCCGGAAGGGAGGAGGGGGAGGGCTTCCGTCCCTGCCAGCTTACCGTCCAGTTCACGATGAGCTCTCCCGGGGCTCCACCTCCTCCGCTGAGTCCTGAGGGTGCCACTGAGGGGGCTGTCGGGCACCAAGGGACGCAGATGTGACTTGTTAATGGGCAACAAGGGAACAGAAGCTCCGAGCCTGTGCCTGCAGAGCATGCTAGGATGGGGCACCCCTTCAGGGGGGCCCTGGTTTTATCCTCCAACAGCCCCTCTGGGCGTGGGCTCTGGAGTCACGCAGGCCTGAGATCAAATCCCACTTCTGCCACTTGCTAGCTGTGTTTCCTGGGGCAAGTTACCTAACCTTTCTGGGCCTCTGATTCTCCTCTCCATGAGGATAATCATGTTTCTCTCAAAGGCTGTAATGAGAATGGAATTAAACAAGACGGTGGCTAGCGTATCCACATGGGATCGCTGTCCTCCTCACTCCTGTCAGCTTAAACTAAATCACAGAACTTTGTTGAAATTAAGAGGAATAAATAACCCAGAACTGCAGTTAATGCAAAAAAAAAGTTCCAGGGTGTTTTATTACTATTTTTCTTTTTGTGGCACATTTAATTTCCTAATTGTCTCTAGTATTAAATAAGGCTGATATTATAACAAGAATGTATTTCATCAGCTCACGCTTGGAAGGGAGTAACTTGGCTGAGAGTCAAAATATTTCTGCAAAGAATCCAGCAAATTGGAGACTTTTCACTAGGTTCTGGTGATAGTATCTTAGGGCCTTGTAACTTGGAAGGGGCGCTTAAACACATTGCCCATCTGATCCTGTGAGGCGAGCGTTATTATTGCCCTTTTCAGGGTGGAAAGACTAAGGCCCAGAGAGATTAATCGACTTGCCTAAGCTCACATAGCTAACACGTGGCATAGCTGGAATTTGAACTCATCTCTTCTGATGCTAAAGCCCATCATCTTTCCTTTGTGTCACCGCTGTCTTTGTGCTCACCATCTCCTGGGATATGAGAATAAAGGAGTCCCCTCCCTACCCCACATTTGACTCTCCAAGAAGTTCGGGATCAACAAAGAAAGGGCTCCCCTTGAACTTTCTTTCTCAGGGGAGGTACCACCAAAAAAATTTGTTGATTCCAGAAAGAGCCCGGAGAGCCAGCCTGAGGCACGAAGGAGAACACATTTAAGGGAGACAAGACTTCCAGTGTGGCGGGTCTGGGCAGGTGCTGGAGGGGAGGCAGGTCCTGATTCTGTGCTTCACATCCTAGGATCCCAGGGCTCTCATCCCAGGTCCTCGCCTGCGAACAGCTCAGAGGGTGGGCCAGGGCCTCTCAGCAGATGCTGACTGGGGCCTGTGTCTCCCCCTCTCTCAGGGCTTCTCTCCTCCCTTCCTTCCCCACTCAGGTTCTCACAGCGGCACGCCTTTCGCTGAGGGCTGCGGGCAGATTGTTAATTTCTCCTGCTCCCAAAGAAACCATCCAAAGAAGGGCTTGGAGACACTGGCTGCTTCCCTAGCCCCGCCCAACACACACACATACACATCTTCCACATCAACTGATTTCTGCAGCTCATGCACTTGCAGGAGAAATCTGCCCACCACCCCATGGTCCTGGGTTCAAGTCCATGCTCTGTCAGTGTGACCTTTCCCTTTTCTAAACTTTGGTTTTTCTATTTTTAAAAATTAAACTTGGCTGGGGGTGGTGGCTCACGCCTGTAATCCTAGCACTCTGGGAGGCTGAGGCAGTAGGATCGCTTGAGCTCAGGAGTTGGAGGTTGCTGTGAGCTAGGCTGACGCCACGGCACTCTAGCCTGGGCAACAGAGTGAGACTCTGTCTCAAAAAATAAATAAATAAATAAATAAACTTCAAAAACTTATAAAATCACATGCAGTGTAAGGTTGCCCAGG
>CAUYSK010047876.1:0-24081 GCA_963575035.1 Avahi laniger
AGTACTTTGGGAGGCCAAGATAGGGTTGCTTGAGCCCAGGAGTTCAAGAGCAGCCTGAGCAAGGGCAAGACCTCCTCTTTACAAAAAAACAGAAAAAAGCCGGGCGGGGTGGCTCACGCCTGTAATTCTAGCTCTCTGGGAGGCTGAGGCGGCCGGATTGTTTGAGCTCAGGAGTTCGAAACCAGCCTGAGCAAGAGCGAGACCCCGTCTCTACTAAAATTAGAAAGAAATTAATTGGACAACTAAAAATATGTAGAAAAACTTAGCCGGGCATGGTGGTGCATGCCTGTAGTCCCAGCTACTCGGGAGGCTGAGGCAGAAGGATCGCTTGAACCCAGGAGTTTTAGGTTGCTATGAGCTAGGATGATGCCATGGCACTCTAGCCCAGGCAACACAGTGAGACTCCGTCTCAAAAAAAAACAAAAAAAACCCAGAAAAATTAGCTAGGCACGGTGGTGTGCACCTGTAGTCCCAGCTACTTGGGAGGCTGAGACAGGTGAATCATTTCAGCCTAGGAGTTTGAGGTTACATTGAGCTATGATGACCCCACTGCACTCTAGCCCCAGTGACAGAGACCCTGTCTCAATTAATAAATTCTTAGTAAAAAAAAAAGTTCAACTTTAAGCTGCTATAACTGAGTCAAGGTAAAGCTTTAAGTTCATTCAATAAACATTATTAAATATCTGCTGTGCTATGAGGTAAGAATACAGCTAAGAAGATGATCCCTTTCTTCAATGAACTTTCAGAAATCAAAACAACTGTATTTATCTCTTCAATACTCTATATTATCTTCAGCGTTTAAAAGATTAGCTGACAATACTTCATTTGTTTTCAATGATATATATATATATATTTTTTTTTTTTTTTGAGACAGAGTCTCACTCTGTTGCCCAGACTAGAGTGCCATGGCATCAGCCTTGTTCACGGCAACCTCAAATTCCTGGGTTCAAGCGAGCCTCCTGCACCAGCCCTGCACCACCATGCCCGGCTAATTTTTTCTATTTTTAGTAGAGATGGGGTCTGACTCTTGCTCAGGCTGGTCTCAAACTCCTGAGCTCAAGAGATCCTCCTGCTTTAGCCTCCCAGAGTGCTAGGATTACAGGCGTGAGCCACCGCGCCTAGCCCTCAAGTCTCTTTTAATCTATAGATTTTCCTTCCGTTTTTTTTCCTTTGTCATTTACTTTAAAAATCAGGTCACTTGACCTGTAGAAATTTCCATATTCTGGATTTTGCTGACTGTAACCCTATGGTGTGGTTTAACATGTTCCTCTAGCCTCTTTATTCCCTGTAAACTAGATCTATACGCTTAATCAAATTCGGGTTCAATTTTTTGGCAAGAACACCTTACAGATGATACTGTATACTTTTATTAGATTATTTCAGGAGGGTCATGATGTTTGGCTCGTGATTACTTTGTAAAAAACAAATGATGTAATAAACACTCATTAAAGGAAATTTAGAAAATATTAAAATAAACTTAGAAAAATACAAAAATTTGAGAAAATATATCACCCAAATTTCCATCTGTTGATCCACAAAATCTCAAAGCCTTCCTGAGATTAATTCATTTATTAATATAACAAATATTTATTGAGCATCTACTACTATATGCAAGCAATGTTCTTGGAGATGGAAATACAGCAGTGAACAAAATAAAGCCTGCCTTCATAGAGCTTACATTCTAGTTGTGGTAAACAGTGATAGAGAAATAAAGAATATATGGAAATAAGTGTTAAAGAGAATAATTAAGCACGGTAAGGGGAAATAGGGAGTGCAATGTGTATGTGTTGGGGGAAAGGCTTCACTGAGAAGGTGACATTGGAAGACAGCTGAATAATGTGAGGAAACAAGGTAGTAACAATTGGGGAAAGAGCATCCCAGCAGAGGGAGCAGGGAGGACAAACCCTGAGTAGGATCATGCCTGCAGGACAGCAGGCAGGCCAGGGTGCTAGGATTGGGGGGATGTAGTAGAAAGACATCAGAGAGATAGCTGGGAGACTGAGCAGGTAAGAACCTGTAGGGTATTTTAAGTCTTTAGCTTTATTCTGAATGTGACCTTACATAACTGATTTTTGGTAAGGTTCAGGCAGGACATCAAAGAACAGGTAACCTGGTAGTGTGACAGGAATGCAGTTCTTTTCATTAAACATTTAACTTTTTAGAAAAGGATCACAAGAAAAGCTGGGGGACAATAGCCTTATTGTGAAGGGTTTGGTAATATAACTCTTGGAATCATGGGGTTTCTGACGCAGCACAGGGCAATGAAAGGAAAAACACTGGACTAAGTCAGAGGGCTGAGTTTCCACTACCAGTTGTCTTTATTAGCAGACCAACCTTGGGCCAACTCCACCTGAACCTTAGTTTCCTTCTGTCACCCACCCTGCCAGTCTCCTTGGGCTATCGCAAGAATAAAATTAAACGCTACTTGGGAAGATGCTTCACAATGTAAGATAACTTGTACCAATGTTGGTATTATTACTGGGACAAAATATGACTTTAAAAAGAAAAACAACCCTGACAAAGAGAACTCTGATTTACTAAGTCAGTCACTATTTCTGAGATAAGTTAGATATCAAAGAAATTCTCAGTAAAAGAGAAACTGGATTTAGCTATGATACCAGATGGCTTTCATTCTCACTACTGACTCAGTTCTGAAATAATTATATTTCAGTATGGTAATTATAATCCAGGCTATACAAACACACTGTAAACACAAACTTTGAACACATGAAAACTCCAATATGTAAAAAGGTAATGACTGTTGAAGGAAGAGTGTGAAGAGGGAATAGGAAAAAGATTAAAATGTTCCTCTTCTATGTCCTGATGAGAGTAAATGTTTACTATAAAAGTGATTCGAATATTTTAAACACTTTTCAAACCAAACAATATTTTAGGCCTACTGCATATTTGCATTTTTGCTTCCGACTTGGGTAAATGACTGAAAAAAAAGCTAGGTTTAAGTCTGAAAAACAACCCAGCAGGGTACACATCTTATCTAATTCTTCTGAAAGTCAAAAATTTCATATAGTCATATGTAAAAAGTTAGAAAGAACAACCAATTATCAGAAATAACTGCCATAGTGACTTAGAGACCAGTAAAAGGAAGAGGCCAGTTCAGGAGACCTAAAACCTACCCTATAGCTACCACAAGTACCACTGTTTCCAGTCACAATCAAAAATCACAATATTAAGACATAACTGCAAATTGTGCTATTCTGGGCACTGTTTAAAAAAAAAAAAAAAGAAGGAAAGTGAAGTAAGTACGATCCCCATCCTAGAACTTCCCATAAAAACGAGTTTAAAAACTATTAAAAATTAATCTATTTCTAACAGAAAAGGAAAAACAGTAAGCTAGAAAATACACAATAGTTGACTGAAAATAAAAATTTAGCATTAACTTTCATTCTTGCATTTTTAATTTTTATGTATCTGAGTTTTTAAATTGGTTTAATTTGCCAGAATAAGAAAGAATATTATATTTTTAAGACTGAGTCTCATAGAAATGTTAAAAAAAAAAAAAAGGAACCAAATGCAACACCATTGAGGATTTTTTCCTTTTTGTAGGGATGGAGTCTCAGTATGTTGCCCAGGCTGGTCTTGAACTCCTGGGCTCAAGCAATCTTCCCTCCTCAGCCTCCCAAAGTGCTGGGATTACAGGCATGAGCCACTGTGCCCAGCTATTGAGGATTTCTTGATCACTATAATTATCTTGAGTAAGTTTTCTGCTTTTTCAAAAGCAATTTTTTTTCACAATATCATTTCCTGTTTCCCTGGCTCTGATGTTTCATAAATTAGGCTGTAAATCTTGTTTTGCTATTATTTTTGTTTAGCTAAAATATTGAAGGGCAAGGGAGAAGATGATTATTTATAAATCTTGTATCTCTGAAAACACAACTTGCATTTTCCTTAATGTTATTGACTCCAAATATGAAAAACAACTTTCATGAAACACAAAGGAAAATTTACTTCTTTTATTGAGGGTAAGGGGAAACAGGAGTAACTTTTTAATTTATTTTTTGAATGTTACCCACCACTAACCATCACCATATTTAAAAAAATTAAACTATCAAAGAATCAACTCTATTATTTAATTCATTCAGTAAATGTTTATTCAGTGGCTACCCAATTTAGTTTGTTTATTTATTTATTTTGAGGCGGAGTCTTGCTCTATTGCCCCAGTAGAGTGCAGTGGTATCATCATAGCTCACCGCAACCTCAAACTCCTGGGCTGAAGTGATACTCCTGCCTCAGCCTCCTGAGTAGCTGGGACTACAGGCACGTGCTGGGACACCCAGCTAATTTTTTTCTATTTTTACTTGAGATGGGGGTCTCACTCTTGCTCAGGCTGGCCTTGAACTCCTGAGCTCAAGCAATCCTTCCACCTTGGCCTCCCAGAGTGCTAGTATTACAGGCGTGAGTCACCCGTGCCCGGCCTTATTATTTAATTCATTCAATAAATGTTTATTGAATGGCTACTATGTCCCAAGTAATCTTCTAACTGCTGAGGATACGTAAGTATATAAACAAACAAACATCTCTTCCCTTATGGAGTTTACATTCTGTGGTGGTAGAGATAAAGGATGAATACAGTATATAAAATGTCAGGTAGTAATAAGTGTTCTGGAGAAAAACAAAGCAGGAAAGGGATAAGGAGTGTGTTGGGTGTTGCAGTTTTATATAGAAATGCCTCTTTGAAAAGGTGCTATTTCAATCAAGATTTTCAAGCCATGCATTATCAGGGGAATAACATTCCAGGCTCAGGAAACAGCAAGTGTAATAGCTCAGAGGCAAGAGACTATGTCACATGTCTGAAGAACAGTTAAAAAGGCCAGAATGACCAGAGTAGAGAATAATAAGAGGGGAAAGGGTAGGCAAAAATTCTTCTAATTTTCCTTTCTAGTTTTTTTTTTTTTTTTGAGACAGAGTCTCACTCGTTTGCCTGGGCTAGGGTGCCGTGGCATCAGCCTAACTCACAGCAACCTCACACTCCTGGGCTCAAGCAATCCTTCTGCCTCAGCCTCCCGAGTAGCTGGGACTACAGGCATGTGCCGCCATTCCCGGCTAGTTTTTCTATATATTTTTAGTTGTCCAATTAATTTGTTTCTAATTTTAGTAGAGTCGGGGTCTCGCTCTTGCTCAGGCTGGTCTTGAACTCCTGAGCGCAAACAATCTGCCCACCTCGGCCTCCCAGAAAGCTAGGATTACAGGCGTGAGCCACCGGGCCCTGCCCAGTATTCTTATTTAAATGTACTTCCAAAGACTTATCCCCTCACAGACACCAACCATTGGTGATTTTATTTTGCCATTCCAAATGCTCAAATTGGTTTTAGACCTGGAAAGAAAGGCCAAATGCCACTTAATCCAAAGCAGATTCCCTGCCCCCAATGTGTGTGTTGAAGAAGGAAAGAGAGGAAGAGAGGCAGAATGGAGAAAAGAGAGTAATTTTCTATATTTTTAAAGCACTTCAGTTAAGAAAAGCAGCAATTCCAATAGCCTGATCTTAATAGACATATTTTTTCTGCCTACTATGTAAGGTCAATTCTATTCATTTGCATAGGAGATAATCATATGAGGAAGAATCTCAAATTAATAAACTCTTCCGCTGACTTACCAGATTGGACACTCTAAGATTTTCTGCATAGCATTAAGGACATTTTGTACTTCTTGAACGGGAACTGCAGATAAATCCATCTTTCTGTTCTGAAGAACTTTAATACATCTAAAAAACATATATATTAAAAAATCACTTAGGTTTATAAAAATGACAGCTTAATTTTATTAAGTATCATTTTTAAATAAGAGAAACTTAATATCGAAGGGTTTTAAAACTATACTAACCACAGAACTAAATAACAATAGCTTTTATTTTTAAAGATTCTAGAAGTTGCTTTTTGTAATTAAACAATTTGAATTCTCTATTTTTTTCACATATAGCTTCCAAGCTCTTCCTTTTTGGGTCTTTTCCTTCCTCCAAGAAGGGAAAGCCACAGTGGAGTGACTAACCAGGTGGGTGTTAGCAGCCTCAGCTTTTTCCAATCATCCTGGCTGTTTTCTATTTCTTACTTAAAACCAAAACCAACACGGACAAAACCAACACTAAACGATGCTTCCCCACCCCTTCCTTTCCCCAGTGACCTGTACTCATCTCAGGATCCTCCTCAAGCACGTGCCTGCTGGCAGCACGTTACTACCAAAGCCCCTCTACTTGTTTCTTGTCTCTTCTCAGAAACGTGTATGGATCCAGGTTCTTTTTTTTTTTTTTTGAGACAGAGTCTCACTCTGTCGCCCGGGCTAGAGTGCCCTGGTATCAGCGTAGTTCATAGGAACCTCAAACTCCTGGGCTCAAGCGATCCTCTTGCCCCAGCCTTCCCAGTAGCTTGGGACTACAGGCATGCGCCACCATGCCCGGCTAATTTTTACTATTTTTAGTAGAGACGGGGGTCTCACTCTTGCTCAGGCTGATCTCGAAATCCTGAGCTCAAGTGATCTTCCTGCCTCAGCCTCACAGGAGGCTAGGATTACAGGCGTGAGCCACCATGCTGGGCCTGGATCCAGTTCTTAAGGGTCCTCCCTTCCACAAAATCCTATCTCCTCCCTTTCCCTGCCCTCTCTTCCTCCTATATACCAGCCTGTATACTCTTAGTGTCCCCCTCAAGGCATATTCCAGTTCCTATTACCAGGATTCCCTCTCAGACACACCGTGCCCCCTTCCTTATCTTCGACGCTCCCCTTGCGACCCACAAGCTGCCCTCAGGTTCATAACGTCTTAGGCCCCTCAAGTTTCACCCCCCCCAGCCCAATAAACACCATCTTCTCTCTTTCAGGAGTCCGCTCTCCCCGTACCTGTTTCCTGCCTCTTGCCCGGAGCACCCTTTGGGCCTCTCTCTGTTCCCCGGGATTCTACAACCTTTACCCAGAGCAAAGCGTCCGGGCTCCTGGGCCCAAGGGCCCAGTATCTGACAGACCCCCGAAACTGTCCTCGGTCCAGAACGTTGCAACCAGCTAAGCTGCGCAGTCGCAGTTTCAATTTATCTGTAATTCCCGCGCTTTCTTGTCGCCACGGAAACCAGCCGCTGACGCCGAGCGATAGCCTCTCAGAATACGAGATCACGACACGTTACGGAAGGGCGGGACAGAAAGAGCCGAAAGTCTTTCAAGGCTCCGGGTTGCTCACTGGCATTTTATCCCTGCATGACGTAATTAGAAAGAGACGGAAGAGAAAGAATCCGACCTGAGTTTGCTATTATGCTCCCGCCCCCTCGCCCCTTCGCTTCCAGCTGCAGCTTATTACGTCACAGTAATTGCTGTGCGAGGGTCAGAATCGCTACCTGAGGCCCAAAGCACTCTTAAGAAGAGGCCCGCATTCCCTGCCTTTTTCCGCCGCAATGGACGTCTCCAGTTTAGGTAAATAAAAGAACTGTAAGGGGAGGAAAACTACGATTTCCACCATGCATTACGGAACGAAAGGCCTTCGCCATAGTTTTCCTTCGAAACTGTAATCTTATGGAAATCCGCTTTCGATACCGGAAGTGGGCACAATTCTCACGGAAAGCTAGTTGATAGATTGGAGACCTCCCGCGGTTATGCATTTCAACAGCTATGGATTGGACTGTTATGTCCTCGTCTCTTGATAGCGGAGAATAGGTTAAAGAACCTACAAGTCCTAGGAAAACTACATTTCCCATCCAACCCTGCGAGCTTCGGGCAAGTAATCCTCTAAGGTCGGTGGCCTGAGGGAACGCAGAGGGCACGGCATTTGCCTAGGAAGGGGAAATCCGCTCCGGCCCACGTCTGCGCACTCGTGGATCCGCCCCTCCGCCCCAGTGTTTGTTATTGTTTTGCGGGTTCAGGTTGTTTCTGCGCCACCCCCGCCGACGCAGTCTCGACCAATCAATGGGGTGGTAGTTTTGAGGGACAAGTGGTAAGAGCCAATCATCTTGTCGGAAACTCAGAGAAACAGTGGACTAGGCCCTGTCTCTATCCGCCATGTTAGATTTATCCCGCAGGGGTAGCGGCGGAGCTGGCAGTGAGCTGTCCTTACTGCGGCCTCCGGCAGGCGCCCCCCGGGGGCAGGAAGCTGGTAAGGGAGCAGCGGCGGGTAACTAGGGCTGGGGTCACGTCGCACTAAGAGTGCTTAGGGAAGTTCAAGAGAGAAATCCTGCAAAGAAGAGGGGAGACTTTTTCCGTGTCCGGGACCAGCGGATCTTTATAGTGACTGGATGAGAGAGCCGTTCGTGTTTTGAGGGACCGATAGGGACCGGGTGGATAGCGCCGGACAGATGAGGGGTCGGTGATTCAGAGCACCCGGCTTCTGCTAAAGGAAGGCCAAGACTCCCTAGTACAGAGGGCCAGGGCAAGGAAATGAGAGAGAGTCTTCATGGGGTGGTGACAGTGTCTTGGGGACATGGGGTATTAGGAAACGAGAGCTGGAAGCCTGGGATGAAGTCTGCAAATAAAAAAAAAAAATGACACTGCCCGCTCATCCTCCTCATCCCCATAACCCTCTTTTTGAGACCCTCTTAAAGAGATCTCCTTGGTCAGGGATCTTCGGTGTTGGAAAATCACCGTTTTTCCTTTTTGATAAACAGCCAGCTGTCAGATCCCACATTTTAAAGCTTGGATAGCTTGGCTTGTACAGGCCTCTGGTGGAGACAGTAATCAAAGCTCAGTTTGCCAGGTCTGCTTCATTAAAGGGGTTTTTTTCCTGAAGCTGAAAAAATATCGACGTAGAGGAAAAGCTAACTTGTGCCAAGGGTAGGTGAGTCAGTGGCATGAACTTATTATAATAATGGCAGTTATGAAAACTGAATGCCTAGGCCCCAGCTACCTGACTGTACTGGCTTTAAACCTTAAGAGGCAGATGGGGTAAACCATAGCTTCGGTGTTTCCACAAGTTTAAGATTAATGCTCATGCTGAAAGAATTTTCACATGTCAGCCAAAGAGAGATAGTTCTTTATGAAGACCTGGATGTAGTCCAGCTAAGCTTGAATCTGCCACTTCCTGTTTTCTCTCCACTGGCTGACCAGCTGGATGAGTTTCAAAGTATCTAAATTAATTTCCATTTGTGTAATTTAAGAAAAAGAGAGGAAGATTAGTTTCCTTCTGACTCTCAAAATTGTGGAAGTGTGTTTCTTGAAGTTGCAAATTGAGAATGTATTTCAGAATGTCCACTTTAGGCTGAGTAAGTCAGTCACTTAATTTCCCTGATTTTTTCCCCAAGGTCCTGGGGAGGTGACAGGGATTTTGCCCAAATCTTAAGGATCCCAAGAATTATATTTCATGTGAACAAATATTAGATGTCAGCATGAATTTGCTAAGAGACTGGTATTAATATTATTTTGGTGGTGAACTTGGCTCTGTGTTGAGACAAAGAATGGAGAAAATTGGGGGATAATTGTATTTGTGTTTAAAAAAAATCTTTGATCTTCAGAGTTCAAGATCCTTAAAATGACAGTGCCAGTTGTATTGTTTCACAGGGCAGTGCATTACACGGTGGAAAACTTACTATTTTAAGGTTCTAAAGACTGGTTTATTATAATATTTCTTATATTTGAATAACATTTTCAAACAACTTACACACACATTTTAACTTTATTCTTATGCTAACATTGTGAGATAAACAAAGTAGAGATATTAGTCCTATATTATAAATGAAAGAACTGAAGCTCAGAGGAGAACTGATTTGCTCGCACTTATATGGCTAGTAATGGGCCAGAGCTATGTCTAGAATGCAGGTCTTCCCACCACTTGTTCCCACCCCTACACTGCAAATACCTTGGACTTAAATCTTGTTAATATCAACTTAAACTGTTTTTACATAAAGTTATGAAAACAAACCAACTCAGTGAAACAGTTCATCAGTAAACCACATCCTTAATTAAAAACAAACATGTTGGCCTAGGCTTGGTCATGAAAAAATAAAAGGATTTTTTAAAAAATGATGATCAGAATAGATATTTGATTCAGAAATTGTTAACTTCTTAGGCATGATAATGGTATCAAGATTTTTTTTTAATTTTTATCTTTTAGAGGTACATACTCAATTATTTATAGATGAAAAGATGGATGTCTGTCAAAATAATCCAGTAGGGAAAGCTTATTTGTGTAACAAGATTGGTTCTGAGTTGATAATTGTGGAAGCTAGCTGATGGGTCCATAGGGATTCATTATATTATTTTCTCTACTTTTGTATAAGTTTAAATTTTTTTCATAAAAATAGGATTTTTTAAAAAATTAGATTATTATACTTTGGTTAAAATATTAGCTGACTGTAGTCAATCCAGCATTGGGCAAGGGGGGGATGCAGGGGTAAAGATGAAATGAGGGTATCCTCGAGTTGATTGTTGTAACCACGTGTTCATTACTGTCCACTTTCATGTATGTTTGAAATTCCTCATATAAAAAAAAATCAGTAGACTACGAAAAACATAGTAACTTGGATGACGGGTGTTGCTACCCCTATGTAGTTTCTTGGCTAGTTTTTTGGCCTCTGAATTGTTAAAAATGACCTAATATAATAGAAAACCTAGATTCTCAAGTCAGGAAAAGGCTGCTTTTCCAAGAAAATGTAGAATGTCACTTTCAAGTCATAGAAAAATATAAGTTCTCTGAGGGTAGAGACTGTGCGTCTTACCCATCTTGGTTATCTCCTGCTAGTAGTAGTTGTTTAATTAACAAATCACGAAGTGCCATAAAATCTTTAAGGATTTTACAAATGCTAGATGATTTCTGTGGGTATAATCAAAATTTAAATACTCTCAGCAGACTTTTATTTCTAATATGGAAATTCCTAATAACTTTAAGAATAATTGTTTTACTTTTTTTTTTTTTTTTTTTGAGACAGGGTCTTGCTGTCACCCTGGCTAGAGCACAGTGGTGTCATCATAGCTCACTGCAACCTCACTCCTGGGCTCAAGCGATCCGATCCTTCTGTCTTAGCCTCCCAAGTAGCTGGGACTACAGGCATGTGCCACTATGCCCAGCTAATTTTTCAATTTTTTGTTGAGATGGAGTCTTGCTCTTGATCAGGCTGGTCTTGAGCTCCTGGCTTCAAGCAGTCCTCCCACCTTGGCCTTCCAAAGTGCTAGGATTACAGGTGTGAGCCACTGCACCTGGCCAAGAATAATTTTTACGACTTATTTAAGTATAAGTCTTTATGGCTTAGTTTTAGCAAGTCTTTATTTCTTAGAACAATTCCTGACTGGGTGCAGTGGCTCACACGTATAATCCTAGCATTCTGGGAGTCCAAGCTAGGAGGATAGCTTGAGCTCAGGAGTTCGAAACTAGCCTGAACAAGAGCCAGACCCTGTCTCCACTTAAAACAGAAAAAATTAGCTGGGTGTGGTGATATAGGCCTGTAGTCCCAGCTACTCCAGAAGCTGCGTCAGGAGGATCGCTTGAGTCTAGGAGTTTGAGGTTGCTGTGAGCTATGCTAACACCATGGCATTCTAGCCCAGGTGACAGAGTAAGGCTCTGTCTTAAAAAAAAAAGAAACAATTTCTAATTCACAGTGAGATTCGGTTTGAACCATCTTGTAGATTATAATTTCTGTAAGAGCAGGGACAGTTTCCCAAGCCTAGCCCATATTAGGTCCTCAAATATTTGTTGAACGAATGTTAATGCAATTTATAGAACCCTTTGTAATATGTTTTCTCTCTCCCTTTCCCATCCACCCTCCCAACTCTAGCCCCACAGCATGGAACTACAGGTTACTTTAAATGTGACTTTTAAAAATGAAACTCAAAGTTTTCTGGTTTCTGATCCAGAAAATACAACTTGGGCTGATGTTGAAGCTATGGTGAGTGTTACTTTGGTTTTTTCTTTTGAGACAGTCTTACTCTGTTGCCTGGGCTAGAGTGTTGTGGCATCAGCCTAGCTCACAGCAACTTCAAACTCCTGGGCTCAAGCGATTCTCTTGCCTCAGCCTCCCAGGTAGCTGGGACTACAGGCACACACCACCATGCCTGGCTAATTTTTTCTATTTTTAATTGTTTGGCGAATTTCTTTCTATTTTTAGTAGACATGGAGTCTCGCTCTTGCTCAGGCTGGTCTCAAACTCCTGAGCTCAAACGATCCGCCCGCCTCTGTCTCTCAGAGTGCTAGGATTACAGGCCTGATCCACCTCGCCTGGCCAAGTGTTACTTTGTTTTGTTTCTCAATGGTTTAAGTATAGATATCTTTTCCAAAGGTAGGTATTTGTAGCAGTGTTGTTTCTATAGCTGTAAAGTCTGTCGTAGTTATCATTTCTGGGCCTCGTGGAAAATTGCTTCGACAGGGATTTGGTATTCATATAGGAGGTGTGCCTTAATAAAGGGAATTAAAAAATTCCTTTTGAAGAGTTTAGAAAGGGAAGGTAAAATTATTTTTTTAAGTGCGGTAGAATTTAGGAAACCTGTTAATTTTAGAAACTGTATGTGGAATGAATTGGTATGGGCCCCACCCCAACCAGTCCCCAGGGAAATGTTCTCTTGACTGAGGATATAACTTGTATTTTGCACAAGGATATATTATGTTTTGCAAGAGCCTATCGTTGGCTTTTATTGCTAGGTCAGAGGTTGAGTATCTCTAAGTTGAGTAGGAAAAACTCCCATAGGTGCTTATACAGCAGTTCATCTGTTCCTTTTTTTTTGCTAATGCTTTTCTTCCTCTTGGTTTGCCCTTTGTACTCTTCTGCTTTTGTTCAGATTATTGTGGTGAATGTTTTACTTCCTGTGTGACTATGTTTGTCTGAAACCCTTTGGTAAAAACCTACTTTTACCGTGGTTTGATGTGATGGTAACTAAAAAGGAAAAGAAATGGATGAGAGACTTTAAAAGATGATCTAATCTAGTCCTCTGCCTTCCAGTGTGTGTCTCTGTATACATACTGTCATAGACAAATGGTTATCCAGAAAGAAGTTGGACCTTGTTTGTCAAATGATCTGGAAATCAAACAGTTATCTTTTTTTTTTTTTCTTTTGAGACAGAGTCTCACTCTTTTGCTCGGGCTAGAGTGAGTGCCACGGCATCAGCCTAGCTCACAGCAACCTCACACTCCTGGGCTCAAGCAATCCTTCTGCCTCAGCCTCCTGAGTAGCTGGGACTACAGGCACACACCACCATGCCCGGTTAATTTTTTCTGTATATTTTTAGTTGTCCGATTAATTTCTTTCTATTTTTAGTAGAGATGGGGTCTCGCTCTTGCTCAGGCTGGTTTCCAACTCCTGAGCTCAAACAATCTGCCCACCTCGGCCTCCCAGAGTACTAGGATTACAGGCGTGAGCCACGGCACCCGGCCCACAGTTATCTTTTTTTTTTCCTAGTAGTTAAATGAGCCAATAACTTGCCTTTTTTCTTTATTGTAAATTTTAAATTATGAAAGTATAATGCATGCTCATTTCTTAGAAGAGTAAAGCAATCCAAGCATATATAAAGAAAAAGCTAATATCTTTCCACTCTTTCCTTCTCCCAATCCATGATTCTCACCTCTTGGGTATCTGATGTTAACAGCCCTGTACAACATACTTACCCACATTTCCCATGTTCATACAGATATCATACTAGAATCACACTGTAACCATTATTTTTTAGCTTACTTTTTTTACCCAATAGTATCTTATATATGTAATGCTCAATCAGTAGGTAAAGATCAAAGCTCATTCTTTTTAAAGCTATAGTCCACAGTATTATTGGTATTGTTGTGCCATAATTTAGTGAACCACCATTATAGAAATATTGTTTCCAGTTTTTTTTTCTTTTTACCACAATAAAATAAACTACAGGAGATAATTGTACATATAACTTATACAGTATTCTATAGGATAAACTGTATCCTATCCAAAAGTGAGATTAGTGAGTCACAGTGTAAGATTTTAAATTTTAAAAGATTTTAAATTTTAATAGATACTGTCAGATGCTTTGCAGAACAATTGAGGTAACTTGCAGAAATATGTAATAATGCCCTGGATTTTTGACAACACTGGATGTTACGGGTTTAAAAAATATTTGCAGTTCTGATAACATGGCTTCTCGTTGCATTAATTTGCATTGTTCTGACCACCTGTGAGGTTGAATGTCTTATGTATTTGTTAGGCATTCTGATTTCTTCTTTTGTGAATTTTCTGTATATTTTTACCTGGGTTGTTAATCTTATTAACAGTTTTGTTACAGATATTAACCCTTTGTCTGTTATGGGTTGTTATGGTTGCCTGTTGTTTGTCTTTTAACTTTGTTATGGGGTTTTTTTGGCCATATAAAATATTTAATTTTTATGTTGTGAAATATGCCTATCCTTTATGATTTCTAAATTTCTGTTATAACCTGCCTTCTTGAAGTCTTGATCATACAGTGTGTATATTTCATTTGCAGGTAAAAGTTTCATTTGATCTGAACACTATTCAAATAAAATACCTGGATGAAGAAAATGAAGAGGTAAAGTATGTAATGGTACCCATTGCTAGGTATTCATAATAGGGATCTTATTTCTCTAGAGTGATATGGGGCTCGGAAAAGTCTGAACGGTGTTTATTTGATTTGTGCAGTAGTTTAAATATATTTAATAATTTTCATGTTCCAAGGAGAGTTGCGGCATCTGAGATGGAATTGAGAAACAGGGAAGCAACTTTGAAGAAGAATATCTGAGAGATAACTTTTAAAATTACATAGTGATGTTAAGCCAGGTGCAGTGGCTCATGCCTGTAATCCTAGCACTTTGGGAGGCCAGGGTGAAAGGATTGGTTGAGTCCAGGAGTTTCAAGACCAGCCTGGACAACATAGTGAGACCACATCTCTGCAAAAAATACAAAAATTAGCTAGGCACGGTGGTGTGCACCTGTAGTCCCAGCTACTCAGGAGGCTGAGGCAGGAGGATTGCCTGAGCCCAGGAATTTGAGGTTGCAGTGAGGTTGATGAAGCCACTGTACTCTAGCCCAGGAGACAGAGCTAGACTGTGTCTCAAAAACAAAAACAAACAAAATTATATAGTGATTTTAAGTTAAAACATAACACAGGCTGGATTGGGCGCAGTGGCTTGCTCCTGTAATTCCAGCACTTAGAGTCAGAGGCAGGAGGCTCACTTGAGGCCAGGAATTTCAGGCCAGCCTGGGCAACATAGCAAGACTCAGTCACTACAGAAATTTTAAAAATTAGCCAGGTTTGGGGGGCACGTGCCTGTAGTCCTTGCTATTGGGGAGGCTGAGTGAAGCACGGGCATCTGCTTGAGCCCAAGAGTATGTGTGTGTGTGTGTGTGTGTGTGTATGTAGCACAAGCTGTCATTTAGTTTATAATAATAAAAATAATAATGGCTAAGCTTTATTGAGTGGTTATAGTGTGTCAGACTAACAATACTATGTATTAAGTACATAATTATCATCTGTATTTTACCCATGAGAAAACTGAAGCACAGAGAGGTTAAGTAACTTGCCCAAAGGCACAAAAGCTTAGAAGTAGTAGAGTAGGGTTCAGTCCATACCCTCTGGCTGCAGAGTTCAAGCTCCTAACCACTATATTATGCTGCCTCTTAATGTACCTGAAATAAATAAAGGAGGGCACAGTAGTTAAGCAGTAAAATCTCTTAATTATCATTCATGACTGACAAGTGATCCTGGAAAAGCTGAACCCCTGATGGGAGATTTTTCATCTATCCTGTTAGGCTGGTCCTAGTAACAAAAATGCTCAATTGATGAGACACTTATAATTCACTTTTGCTTTTTTCCTTTTATAGGTATCCATCAACAGTCAAGGTGAGTCCGTGAGAGACTCTATTCAGCTTTATTTAAAAGCCTTAATCTGCTTATTGGGGCATTTCTATTTATACTCAAAAGTTGTTGCAGTATTCATTTTAGAGTAGAAATTTGGTATACTATAAATTGACATTGCACTCATGTATCCACGACTATTAGTTACATAGGCATTTTTATTGTATAGCAGTTGTTTGTATATAGGATGGTTCCTTTGAATGGACCCTAAGGACAGCTTTAATGCAAAGTTCTCATAATTAAGATGCCAGTCCTCTGAAAGTAATATGCCTTCCAGTTTGACACATGTAACTTGTTCTCCTAGTGTTTTCCTGGGGTTGTATTTGTTTCTCACCTGGTATATATGTTAATATCAACTTATAAACAAGTGATATTCCCAAAGTTTATTTATCAGATAGTTGGTTTTTCAGAGCTTAGAGTGCATTTTCCCACAGGAACTGTTATATTTGAAGGTTAGGTTCCCAGGCTAGCCCCTAAAAGCTTATTTTAACCAGCTGAAATGATAGTATTAACACTATCCATGAACTCCCTTGAGTCCTGAGCTTTACAACACCTACTGTGAGGGAACTGAGTTGAGATTTTGTAACTTGGAAGGCTCCAGTAGCAAAGAAAGAAGGATTTAAGGGAGAGAGCTGATCTGTAGTAGCTTCTGTTTGCAGTGTGAAGGGAGCTTGTCAGTAAAAAGGTAGTAGCGATTCATACTCATATAAGAATTATAAGCTAAGAATTCTTAAAAATCAGGATTGGTTGTACTTTTTTGAATAAATGTTACTGTGTATATTGAAGGTATACAGCATGATCTTATGAGATACATATACAGTCATGCATTGCTTAACAATAGGAGTGCATTCTAGGAAATGCATCCTTTTAGGTGATTTTGTCATTATGCAAACATCATAGAGTGTACTTTCACAAACCTGGATGGTATAGCCTAGTGTATGTCTAGACTATATGTTATAGCCTTTTGCTCCTAGGCTACAAACCTGTACTGCATATTATTGTACTGAATACCATAGGCAGTTGTACCACAATGGTAAGTATTTGTGTACCCAAACATACCTAAACATAGAAAAGGTACAGTAAAAATATGGCATTATAAACATATGGGACCACTGTGATATATGTGGTCTGTCATTACTGAAACTTCATGTGACAATGGTTAGTATAGTAAAACAAATTAACATATCCATCATCCCATTATAGCTGCTCTGCCATGCCCACCCCCTATGGCAACAGAAGCTATGATATCATTTAGCAAAAATTCTGAATACAATGTGCTGTTATAAACTATAGTCCTCATGTTGTACATTTGATCTTTAGGATTGGCCATATTTAATAGAATCTTTGGGGCTAGTGAAGAAATCACAGTGTGTATTTTTTGTCCTTTCAGGAGAATACGAAGAAGCACTTAAGGTAATGATGATTTCATCTCATTTTCAAATAATTTTTAAAATATTTATTGACTGAAATGTGAACCTCAATTCCATTAGCCATGGGGAGAAACTAGTAGGTATAAACACAGTGAAGTTTATTCTTAGGGAGACTGTGATGAGTAGGGTATGCCACTCAGAAAAAGGAAGCTCCTAATGAAAAAATTCTTCTCAGTTGTCATCTCATCTCATTGCTTGTCTAGGTGCCACTGTCCTTGCATTTAAAAATACAAAGAACTCCCTGTCTCTGGAATGATGCTTTTTCTTTTTCCTTTCTTTTTCTTTCTTTTTTTATAGACAGTCTTGCTCTGTCACCTAGGCTAGAGTGCTGTGGCGTCAGCCTAGCTCACAGCAACCTCAAACTCCTGGGCTCAAGGGACCCTCCTGCCTCAGGCTCCCGAGTAGCTGGGACTACAGGCATGTGCCACCACGCCTGGCTAATTTTTCTATTTTTAGTAGAGACAAGGTCTTGCTCTTGGTAAGGCTGGTCTCAAACTACTGACCTCAGGTGATCCTCCCACTTCGGCCTCCAAGAGTGTTAGGATTACAGGCTTGAGCCACCACACCCAGCCTCTCTTTTTTCTTTTCTCTTCCCTCCCCTCCCCTCCCCTCCCTTCTCTTTCCCTCCCCTCTCCTATTTTCACAGTGTCGCCAAGGTTGGTCTTGAACTCTTAGGCTCAAGCAATCCTCCCACCTCAGCCTCCCAAGTAGCTGAGACTATAGGCACAAGCCACATCCAGCCTGTAACGATGCTTTTTGGTTCACATTTTCGTCTCTTTCCTTCAGTCTCTTCTCTGTAGCCTAATATAGACTTACAGTATAACATGAGAGAATATAATGTATGAACCATCCAATTATATATAATTTTGTGTTTTAAGTCAGTGTTGATTTAGAGCATTCCTTGAGGTCACTTCTTTAAGATGTGCCAAGCTGTTCTTTCATTACGACCTTTGTAATAAGGTTTTTCCTTAAGGTTTGACTATCCTTTGTGAACATCCATTGCAAGACTGAGCTATTTTCTATAATCACTTTGATAAAGAGGGAAAGTCAAAATTTTTTTTAAATAGGAAGCTGCATCTACTCTTTGTGGCTTCTGGTCAAAACTATTCTGGGTACCACTTGTTTCAGCAGTTTAGCTGATGTCTTCCGTTTTTCGTCAGAAATCCTATTTACTGGCTAGTCTCTTGTTTTGGACATTCAGGCCCGTCCTTGGTATCTCTTAGTTGGGATACCCATCTCTGTTTATAATTTCTCATTTGTTTTCCTGTGCTCCAATTTTCACATGGTCTTCCTATTTCCTTTCTGCTTTTAAAATTCTAACATGCTGTTCCCTACACCCCTTCATTCTTATTCAGCTCCTGGCTTTTCTCTTTCCTTATTCTTTGAAGCTACAATTGTTTAACTAAAAAAGTCTTGTAAGGACGGGCAGGGTGGCTCACACCTGTAATCCTAGCACTCTGGGAGGCCGAGGCGAGAGGACTGCTTGAGCACAGGAGTTCAAGACCAGCCTGAGCAAGAGCGAGACCCCGTCTCTACTAAAAATAGAAAGAAATTAGCCAGACAATTAAAAATAGAAAAAATTAGCCGGGCATGGTGGCACGTGCCTGTAGTCCCAGCTACCCAGGAGGCTGAGGCAAGAGGATTGCCTGAGGTCATGAGTTTGAGACCAGCCTGAGCAAGAGCAAGACCCCATCTCTACTAAAAATAGAAAAATTAGCCAGGCAACTAACAATAAAAACAAAAAAAATTAGCCACGTGTGGTGGCATGCACCTGTAGTACCAGCTACTCAGGAGGCTGAGGCAGGAGAATCACTTGAGCCCAGGAGTTTGAGGTTGCTGTGAGCTATGCTGATGCCACGGCACTCTAGCCCGGGCAACAAATTGAGACTCTGTCTCAAAAAAAATTAAAAAAATAAATAAAAAAGTCTTGTAAGATCTCTATAACTCTACTACATTTCCCATAGCCACTGGTAGCTCATCTGATCTAGCCAGGAAGCTTGGACCACTGGAGTCTAGCCTCAGGAAGCAAGACTTTTTATACATTTTCTTATATGGTACTTAAAATCTCATGTTGATGTTTTAACACATTTCATTATGGTTGTTTCTTAAGCAATTTTTTCCACAGACATTCTCAAACATTTTACTAAAAGCTTCTTGGTGGTTTGTGGTCTAGAATAGGGGTCAAAAAACTATTGCCAGCTGGCTAGCCAGCCTGTTTTTATTGGAATATAGCCATGCCCATTCATTTACATATTGTCTATGGCCGCTTTTATGTGACAGTGGCAGAGCTGCACAGACACTGTATGGCCTACAAGCCTTAAATATTTATTAAAGCAAACACAAATCCTGATATTTTCCAGCGTAATTCACCACACTCTTCTGTTTAGGTATCTTTGAAATTTCATTTCAGAAAGGAGAATCACACAGTATGTTTTTGTTTCATAATGTATGCTCTCAGATGGCAGTTAAGCAGGGAAACCAACTGCAGATGCAAGTCCATGAAGGGTGCCGTGTCGCTCATGAAGCCCCAGCCCCGGTTATAGCAGAAAAACGACTCGCTGCCAGGGCAGGGAAGAAGCCACTTGCACATTACTCTTCACTGGTGAGAGTCTTGGGATCAGACATGAAGACCCCGGAGGAGCCTGCAGCACAGGTATGAAGGGCATGAACCAGTCTGTCCAGTTTTCTAACCTTAAGTCCCGTTGTCATTGACCGAGGATTTGTGTATTCATCAAAGATTTGGGAGTTATTGTGACAACCCCTGTCTTTGACTTTTTGAAACTGGTAACAGTGGTTTACTTCTGCAGAAGGGGGAACAGGGTGGGATAGAGACTTTGTTTTTCTTTAATACTCCTTCATACCGTGACTTTTTAAACCATATGCCTATATAATTTGACAAAAGAACCTCAATACATTTCTGGAAAATTATTTTAAATAGAAGGAAAAAGTAACCTCCTGCATCTTGGATTGTGTTTTCTCCCAGTTGTTTCCACTTGCTCCGTGTGACACAGACCAGCCTCAAGACAAGCCCCCTGACTGGTTCACAAGCTACCTAGAGACAGTGAGTGTCCTCTCTGGCTTGGGTTTTAGCAGCAGTGTTGGCACAGGAGGAATGTGGAAGAAATAGAAAGCTGAACCCAGATGGCTGCTGCCTCTGGTGCAGGTGAATGAAGAATGGTAGCTAAGAATTTCTAAACTTAGAGCAGTGTTAGTCAAGAAAGCGCTAACCTTTGCAATGAGGTACCAGGAAAAGGAGGAGTCTAATTCTAGGTATGTAAGAGAGAGGGACAAATCTCTGTGCTTGGGAAGAAAGAAGTTAAAATTTTATACATCAAAAGGATTTCTTGATATTTTCTTTAAACCAGTTTAACTGTGGAATAGACCTTTTGCTGTGTTTCCGTCCATTTATTCAGTAGCTATTGTTTGTTATGTTTTTATGTTATAGCAGAGACAATGAAGTTTCAGATCTTTTGATATCTTCACTCATTTTCCCAGTATTGGAACTGAGTTTTTTCCCCCACCTTGTGTTCTGTATTCCAGTTCAGAGAGCAAGTGGTTAAAGAAACAGTTGAAAAGCTTGAACAGAAATTACATGAGAAGCTTGTCCTCCAGAACCCATCCATGGGTTCTTGTCCCTCAGAAGTCTCAATGCCTATTTCAGAGGAAACACTGTTTTTGCCAGAAAACCAGTTCAGCTGGCATATTGCTTGCAGCAACTGCCAAAGAAGGATTGTTGGTGTGCGCTACCAGTGTAGGTAAGCATCACTTGGGGATAGGTTGCTATTGGTAGACCTTAGAGCAGTTACTTTCCTGGCATTCTGAGAGGTAAAGGGAAATTTGGTACTCTGTCACTGAGCATTAGACATAGTAACTCTGAGTTGGAAGCACAAGCTAGTCTTCACCAACATGCTCCGTGGGTTGAGGGGAACTACTCAGATTGTTATATTCAGATACACATTTGGATGAACAGAGCCAGGTGAAATTTTATTCCCCTAAACAAAATCAGATCACTAAGGGTAGTTCCCCTGTCATTCCAAATGTTTTCATATTTTGCCTCCTCCCATAGATTGTCTTAGAAATAAGGATGGGTTAAATGTTGTTATCCTTATTTTATTAATGAGGAAAATGGAGGCATGGTGTAGTCAGGAGACATGCTCAGGTTACCAGCTACGGAGCAAATAGAGAAGTGTGGTCTTCTATCTTCCTGCCTAGATGCTTCCTACTCTGCCCTTCTATACTGTGCCATTCTTTGCCCACAGCCTATGCCCCTCCTACAATATCTGTGAAGATTGTGAAGCGGGGCCATATGCCCATGACACTAACCATGTCCTGCTAAAGTTGCGGAGACCTGTTGCGAGTTCCTCTGAACCATTTTCTCACTCAAAGTACTCTACTACTCGTCTTCCTGCTGCTCTGGAACAAGTCAGGTAAAAACATATACATGGGGATACTTGTTCTCTGATTGGCTTCTTAGTTCTGGTGACAGGGTATGAATCACAAAACTGTAGAGAGTCTCCTTAGTTCTGCTTGTTTTCAATTGATGTGCAATAATGAAGACAGTTATCCAAAATTAATGAAATGGAAATGAAAACTATAAAAAGAAATTAAGAAACTAAACTAGAAGTTGACTCTGGTGGAAACTAGTTGGCTCCAAATAGCTTCAGAATTTGTGAGGACTTTTTTTTTAAGACTTTCATTTATTATCTCACAGGCTCCAGAAACAGGTTGATAAGAACTTTCTTAAAGCAGAAAAGCAAAGGTTACGTGCTGAGAAGAAACAACGTAAAGCAGAGGTCAAGGAACTTAAAAAGCAGCTTAAGCTCCACAGGAAGATTCATCTATGGAATTCGATCCATGGACTCCAGAGCCCCAAGTCTCCTTTGGGCCGACCTGAGAACTTGCTCCAGGCTAATACCCTGATGTAAGCCCAGGGCTGGGGTGGGAGCCAAAACTGGATTCTCTAAAACTGGAATCCCAGCCAACTTATGTCTTATTTATTGGTGGTCCCTAATACCCAAACCCTTAAAACTTCCCATTTTCTGATCCTGGCTGTATTAAAGGGTGGTTTGCTTTTTGCCTTCTTCAGAAAGATAGAAACTGCTGAGGTTCAGAACTGTGGGTTGGACTGGACCCGGTGGCTTACACCTATTATCCTAGCACTCTGGGAGGCCAAGGCGGGAGGATCCCTTGAGCTCAGGAGTTTGAGACCAGCCTCAGCAAGTGCAAGACCCCGTCTCTACTAGAAATAGAAACAAAAATTAGCTGTGGGGTGGCTCACGCTTGTAGTCCCAGCTACTTGGGAGGCTGAAGCAGGAGGACTGCTTGAGCCCAGGAGTTTGAGGTTGCTGTGAGCTAGGCTGACGCCACGACACTATAGCCTAGGCAACAGAGAGAGACTCTGTCTCCAACAAAGGAAAAAAAAAAAGAACTGTGGGTTGGTTGTGACCTCTCCTCACTGGAGGCAGTCTGGATATGAAGCAAAAGGACCAAATGTTTTAAGAGCTTGACTCTCTAGATGTTATATTTATGGGCCCTTTTAATTATCCTCACTATGGCTTTTTAGCTCAAGAGACAGATCTAGTCTCTGCTTTGTTTTATTATTGTAATTATTATTTTTTAAGTTTGTCAGAGAAAATTTATTATTTCTAATACGTGGTCCTAGCTTCTCAAATACTGGTCTTATTTTTGCCTCTTGAGCCACAGTGTGGGATATTCAGAAGCCATCACACCCAACAGCAAGTGCTTAAGCATCTGAATTTCTTTTCAGGCTCCCTTTGCAACCGTGTGCCCCAGTTATGCCAATGCTCAGTGCAGCATTTGTGGATGAGAATTTGCCCGATGGGACTCACCTTCAGCCAGGAACCAAGTTTATCAAACACTGGAGGATGAAAAATACAGGAAACATAAAGTGGAGTGCAGACACAAAGGTAATTTTTCCCACAGAATGTGAAAGTAAGGTGATTTGAGTGGCAGAGTGCTCCACTGACGAGCTGTTTTTCTCTTGTCACTGTTCTTTTCAGCTCAAGTTCATGTGGGGAAACCTGACTTTGGCCTCTACAGAAAAGAAAGATGTTTTGGTTCCCTGCCTGAAGGCCGGCCACGTTGGAGTTGTGTCTGTGGAGTTCATCGCCCCAGCCTTGGAGGGAACATATACGTCCCATTGGCGTCTTTCTCACAAAGGCCAGCAGTTTGGGCCCCGGGTCTGGTGCAGTATCATAGTGGATCCTTTCCCCTCTGAAGAGAGCCCTAACAACATTGAAAAGGCCATGATCGGCTCAAGCAAAGCTGATGATCTCACCTGCGAACAGGAGGTGAGCATTGATAGGCTTTGGCCCAGTATCCCAGGGCATTTACTTGGAGCTGGGGAGAGGATGACTTAAAACTAATGACCCCACTCATAGCTGGTGATTCTTCCAGAAATCATGAAAGGTTAGGTTCTCCTCTTCCCCCTAGCATAGAGGTCTGGCCTGGCCTATGGAACTACTGAACTGATAGCTTTGCTCTGGAACGTTCAACTCTCCTGCAGTATCCCTGTGTATGTTTCCTAAATGCTAATGCAGTCTTGCTCTGGTTGTTGCTGTTTTGATGCAATTTCCTTATATGAGTGGGACAGAGTAAGTTTACTGCTTAAATCTGTAAGTCTAAAATTATGTCAAAATAAAATTTTTTGGCCAGGCGTGGTGGGTCACGCCTGTAATCCTAGCTCTCTGGGAGGCCGAGGCAGACGGATTGTTTGAGCTCAGGAGTTTGAAACCAGCCTGAGCAAGAGCGAGATCCCGTCTCTACTAAAAATAGAAAGAAATTAATTGGACAACTAAAAATACATAGAAAAAATTAGCCAGGCATGGTGGTGCATGCCTGTAGTCCCAGCTACTAGGGAGGCTGAGGCAGAAGGATTGCTTGAGCCCAGGAATTT
>CAUYSK010047878.1:0-69018 GCA_963575035.1 Avahi laniger
GTGCAGCCTTAGGACTTTCCTCTGCCTGCCCCAGTGCTGCACGAGGGCATCTTATTGGTGCAGGAAATGGCCCAAAGACCAATCCAGTAACAGGTGCCACTTTGTGTTATCAGCGTTACCTTTGCTCGTCTAATCAACTTCACTCATTGGACTTTCGCCTAAGATGAAGGAAATTCATTATTTTCTTCCCTTCTTTTTCTCCTTTCCATTATTTTGTAGCCCCCCCAAAAAAGAGTGGGTTTGCTCCTATTCCTCATCCTATCTGGATCTTTCTCTTACAAAACTGTGTGACAAAAGAGGCTAAGTTGTCTCTTGATATATTAAATGAGAAACAAAATAGATTATATTTTCTTAAGAAATTAGCCTGGCTTGTAACATGATTGTTTCACAACAACATCATTTTTTTAATTATCATGGGCACATAATAATTGCATATATTTATACGGTACTTGTGATGTTTTGATATAGGCATATAATGTGAATTAATCACATCAGGGTAATTGGGGTATCCATCACATTATCATTTCTTTGTGTTAGGAGCATTCTAATTTTACTTTGTTAAAGTATACCCTAATTTATCATTGATTATAGTCAGTTCGTTGTGCTGTCAAATATGTTCATTCTATCTAACTATATTTTTGCATCCACTTTATCCTCACCCCCACCCCCATCCCCACATGCTTCCCTTCCCAGCCTCTGGTAAACATCATTCTACTCTGTCTCCATGAGATCAATTGTTTTAAAAGTTACCTTTCTCCCTGTATTCTCTCTGTTTCTACACATCTAATACCCTTCCTCTTCCACGTCAAAACACATGGATACATTAGAACAACTGGGGTAAAAGTACAAAGAGTCAGAGAGTGAAAAGAGGCAAAGCATGCTGATGTTTTTGAAAATCATTTTAGAGAAGATTAAATAGTATTTCAACTAGCAGGATACCCAGGTAGAGAAAACAGAATGAGTAAAGTGCAATGGGAGATTCTCAATGAATATAATCTACAATAAATATGACGTGATTATGCTGTTTTAATTTTTTTAATCCCTTCAGATATACCACTTAAAAACCATAATATTTTGCAATATACTTTGAACACAAAACACTGACATTTACTTGTGTAATAGAACGAGAATTCCTGTGTATTTGTTGAACAATGAAATACAATAGGGTACGATATCTGCAAGGTGCTTTGAGGACATCTGTGGAGAGCTTATTCCCACAAGATGAGTAATTGTTGGTCCTGAGTAAACCAAAAATCCTCTAACTTTTTCATTTTACTTTCACATTTCTATTGAGGCTGAGAGGAGTGGAAGAGAAAACCTGACTTATTTAAGTTGGTAGTTCTGCTTTACAAGTTAGAAGTTAACACATGCAATGCCATGCATTTTTTTAAAAAGAACGACAAAAAGCTTAAAAAGTGGCTAATGTAGTTTGTCTTGCCCTTTAAAGAAAATTTTATCTGATGTCATTGAGAAAGAAGTCTGCCTTTAAGTGATTGTTCTTTTCACAAGATGAATTTTATGCCAGATAGGAAAGCACATATTGTCATTCCTATTTCCTCTTCTGATATTTCTTTCTTTGTAGAGTTAAAAGGATAGGATTGGTATCTTATGGGGTTGTCTCCTTCCTTGACATTTTTTGAGTTTTATGAAGAATGGACCCATTTCCCTCCATATTTCCATCTCCTCGTGCCCCCATGGTTTCCAGCTTAGTTTTTGCCTACCTGGCAGATATTCAGTATCTATTTGATCAATTAATTTGGTTGAATTAACTTTCCAGAGTTTATTTGTACAGAATCTTTATTCTCTCCCAATGTAGCAGATTAAACATTCATTCTATGGAATATCATTGCTATAATGCATACCTTAATAGTTCCCTGTTTTGGGGTGGAGAGTATTGTTTATAAAATATGAGTCAATTTCCACTGAACATCCTTGATCATGGCGTGTTTTCATAAATGCCACAAGGCTTTAAGGCTTGATTTCTCTTTTGAAAGTAAGCAAGTCTTTCAGAGCTAAGTCTGGTGACTAAGGTAAGTGCTTGGGATGGGCGAACCTCTTTCCTGCCAAAATAATTTCCTTGAGGGCCTATACAATGATTGTTTAGGCTTGTCCAAAGTACTTAAGGTTGAGATGGTATACCAGGCCTTTTGATATTTCCACGTATACTTTAGAAAAAATCTCTTCCAGAAATTAGGCTGGAATTCCCCCTGAAAATGGTCTTTAAATAAATGAGCACTTACTAGATCCTAATACTATGTTAAGTACTTTATCTACCTTGTGTTATTCAATAGTATCATTGAATATTTACAACCAAGGTAACTAAATCATAGAAAGCAAACTGAAAACAATTTCTGATTTTTTAGAAAGGAGTACACATGTATGTATGTATGTGCATATGTATACATATATGCACGTAAGTCTGTTAGGCCCCTTTCTTATCATCACCATGTTCTAATAAAGCTTTAACCCTTCCCAGAATTTTTACATACAAAGAGATAGAGAACACATGATTCTTGAGAAACCTTCCAAACTTTGTTAAGTGCCATCCCAAACACTTAGACACCCAGGGATTTTTTCCCCAGGCTTATCGATGATATGAAGAAGTTTAGACAAATGACAGGGTCTTATCAATTGTGGTTATTTATCCAGGGCCATGATGGATGCTGATGAGGACAAATGTAATTCATGGCACACCTGAAGTTGTTAGAAATCTTGGGCTGAAATCTGTGACCGATCAATGCTTTCTGGGCACCACCATGCTTTACATTAACTTCCGCATTTAAAATTGAATGCAAGACCATACAGCCATGTTTATGTGAATGCCTCAACATCGAATATATTAATTTGACTAAACCTTAATCCACTGTTTTCTTTGGCCAGAATGCGGTTAATGAGAATAAAATTTATTGAGCACAGATTTTATAGCCGTCAACCATGCAAGTATGGGAAACCGCTAGTATTTTGGGGTGTTTTATATCTCCCTCCCTGACCAATGTTTTCTGGTTTGCTGCTCACAGTTAACATAAAATCTGAAATATTTTAGAAAGGTTTAGAGGCATGTATGAATTACCTTTGGGAAATAGAGGTAGATGTAGGCAAATTTAAGACTTGCTTATAAGGAAGAATTAAGACTAACACTGACGTACCCTTCAAGTGGTTTTCTTCCCTCCTGGTGTTCTGACCACCTGCCCACACCCCTGCTGATTGAGCTCTTCTTCACAGATAAGAGGTTACACTGATCTATTTACTCTGTAGGGTCCAGCCTCTGACAGAGGAAATCACAGAAAATCAAACAAATTTTAATCCTCTGCTTTTAAAAATTTTGCAACCTAAGCTGAAGGGCTGCTAATTTAATCTTAATTTTCATGGCAAACTCTTTGACATTCTAGAAATCCAGGTATTAGCGGGGTATTAACTTGGAGATGTATGTTTGTTTTCTGAGAACATTCTGGCTTGCGGCCTTCAATAGGAGGAACAGTACATAGTTGGTTAAAAAATAAAAAAAAAATATCAAAAATCTAAAAAGGTGCTGGATGGAGAGATTGGTGGCCAGCATCCCCTCCTGGCTGAGGTTTACAGGTTTTCATTCCTGGCAATTCCCTTCATTGCTTTGGGCCTCAGTTTCTCCGTCTTTGCAATTAGGCATTTACCCTAAACATCTTCCAAAAGACTTTTAACTCATATTAATAGATTCAATAATAGACACGGTAGTGGAAGGCAGAGGCTGGGTGGGCCCATGACTGCACTCCTTGGCATTGTACACTTTTTAAACCTTTAGAGTCTTACACTTCATTCATTTCAGTGCTAATTTCCCTGGGTTTAAACCTAGTCTCGTGTTCAAGAGGAGAAATGAATGGGAAATTTTCAAGAACCTATAATGTCTGCTCGGGATGCTGTGCCCGTATATTCATAGCAACTTATGCAGGGTCACCTATTTAAAATAAAGTCACCCACACCAAAGGAATCCATCAAGAGTAACAGTCAAAATAGATTGCCTAACAGTTTCTGCCTGTGGTGGCAATATGGTGCCACCGAAGGAGGACCAGCTGGCAACCTTGGAGAGGTCGTATTTCCTCTGAGCATGTTTGCCCTCTCTAGCTCAGGACATAGGTACTGATGGTGACAGGAAATATGTATTTTATGAGCACTTACTATGTGCCAGGCCCTGTCCCTGGCATCCAACATGCAGGGTACAGCAGAGTGCTAAGAGAGTAGGGTGTGGAGTGAGACTCTCCGGGTTCAAGTCTATCTCTAGTACTTACTGTGAGACCTCAGGCAATTTATTTAATTTCTCTAAGCATACATTTCTACATCTTAAATTCTTCTTTGTCCTTATTCTTACTTGTAAACTTACAGAATCTTGAGCAAGTTTCCTAACATATCTGCACCTCAGATAACCCGTCTGTGAAAAGAAAGCAATAACAAAAGCTGCATCTCAGGGTTGCTGAGAGCATCAGATAAATATTATCCACATGGAACTACTTTGAAAACCATCAAATGGAGAGAGGAGATATGGTTATGTATAAATTTATGGCCCGTAGTTGAGACATAATTGAAAAAAGCCATGTTTCCCAAAAAGGAGTGTTTATATCGAAATGCTGCTTCAGCATGCAGCCATTAGCAGAACTGAAATTCAGGCCCCATTTTCAAAGTTCAGTTTGCTTATATTCAAAGAAAGACTGGCTGATTGATAGGAGTAGGTTGTGATTTTCTCCATCTCAAGGGTCCACCTTTCCCCTCTGGCCCTTAGGGATTCACGATCAGATAATTACCAAAGGGTCAGGTTATAGCTGAAAATGAAATGACTTTCTTTGCTCCTAGGCAGGCTGATGTGCCCCAAATAATCTGACATGCTTTCATGCCCATTAACAAAGAGAGAGGAACGATCATATCATCACGACGTAGGTTTTCCGTCGGGCTACGTCATGAATGAAACAGCAATGAATGGATGACTGTCATGCTTCTTAGGAATATCATTTCATATGCACATGGGAGTGAGCATCTCCAAGTATTTACTTGCCCTCCTCCCCACTCTACTCCTACCTACTCCCATGTCTGTCGTGTCTTTCCATGAAGTTCCAGTAGAGGAGACAAAAGAGGTTAACAAAAATAAAACTTGAGGTATATTATCCTTGACCTTGTAGCCTGGATGGGGAGAGGAGGCCTCCTCATTGCTTCCCCTCCCCCTGGCCTTCCTCTTCTTCATCTTCACTTCCGTTGCACAACACATCTTACAAGGTGCTCTCATGTAGGTTGTAGTACTTAAGACTCTCAACTGCCCTGAGATGTGGGCAGAGCGTGAATTATTAGCTTTCTTTTGAAGTCGGATAGACCAAAGCTCAGAAGTGATTTGGTCCAAGTCACAGAGCCAATCATTTTTGGAGCCTGGTCACTTCCCGGCTCAGCCTTCTTCCTCGTGCAGGTGTTTCCTGCATCCTGCCACACGTGCCAAGCACATACTTGGGAAAAACAAATCTTAGAAAGGCAACAACCGCAATGAGTGCCACCAGGAAGATGACTGGAAGCTTAGGGGAGTAAAAGGTACCCAGCCTTGGCCTAGTGCTTACAGAGCGCTTAAGAGAAGATGTTTTGGCCTCTGTCGTTTAGAGAACATTTACTATGATGGGGCAGCCCAGATACACACATACGCAACAATGAGCTGCTGGAAGCCTGGAGTTAAGCAGTCATTGTTACTGAAGCAGATTGATAGATTGATTAGTATTTGAACAGGAGACAAGCACATTTCTGGTATATACAAATATTCATATAGAAATATATATATTTTTAATGTGGATTAGTTTGTATCCTAACAGTCTCTGTTTAGATTTCATCTAACAGGAGGAAAACTATAAATAAATCACATGCCATTAGATAATTTCAGGGTACATCCATTAATTTCCCTTCCTACTGAAAAGCAATGAAATTATGGTTTGGGCTGTGTTAAGAACGTCACATGAAAAATGAGGAGAGGGAATAAAGACAGATTAGAACATAATTATGGAGGCTGGAATTCAGCCAGGCCCTTCTAAGCCTTTCCAACTTGGAGACAGCCTATTTCTGTTCTCCAGGTGAACCTCGAGGATGAGTACTTCAAACTCAAAATGCCACTTCTTACATAGGAAGGCTGCTTACAGGTATATTGAGGAAATATTGAATTATAAAAGACCACCAAGTATAAAGGGAGAAGTTAAGTGAAAGGCTGAATGGAAGATGGAAAATATAATGCTGATCACTTTTGTATTATAGAATAGAATGTTGGCTTTTTTCCCCAACTTTGGTCGGAGATATTAACTTTATACAGATCTAGATTGAATCCTTGGTGAATTTCTAAACAGGGTGTGAATTTATCACTCAATATTGGGAGCATCTGGGATTTTTCATTTTATTAAAATGATTTTTTTTTCCCACCACAGATGCTCCATGGAGCAAGATCTGTACATTATAAGTAAAAAGTGATTCCCCAGAAGGAAATCTTTTATCACTGGCTGCAACTTGGAGTTGAGCACGTGCTTTATTTTGGAGACTGCCTTGTGGAGAACACAGCCAAGAGTTGAGCCCAGAGACAGGTCGAAAAGTGCATAAGCATCCAGCTTGCAGCTGAGTCTCTAGGATGGAGAGATAGAACACAGCCCATTTTAGCAGATGCATTTGAGGTTTGCTCATCTGTAAAAATGGGGAGAATAAAAGTAGTTACTGATTGGGTTATTGTGAAGAGAAGACAAGATAATGCATGGAAAGCATCATTACATCACCTGGCATATTGTAAGTCCTCAGTAAATATAAACTAGTAAGTCAAGCCTGATAATCGGGCTCAGAAATATGTCTGTAGAAAATACATTATAACAGTATATTTTCTGTTCTAGCAGTACCACAATGGCTCTGTAATTTTACTTATTTCATTTGCTCTTGCTCAAATGCTTAGGAATTAATTTACTTACCTGTCTATCTTGCTTGCTATACTATGATTGTCTCAAGAACTAAGTTTATTCTTTGTCTCTGTAGTTCTACTGCCTATAGAGCTCAGACTTCACTAGTTCTCAGTATACATAAGTTTAATGAACGTGAAAGCAATAATTCTTTGCTTCTTAGTGAAACCTGCTTTGGGAAATATATTAAGACTGGAATAAAACCATCTCATCTGATGTTGAGCTTGCAAGGGAATCAGAGCAGATGGCACCCTTCCTCCACCTAAATTAAGCCTTTGTTCAAAGACCTAAGGTTAAGTGAAGGTTGAAGGAGGAAAATTAGGAGAAAGTAAAAAAAAAAAAAAAAAAAGAAAAGACATCGTGGGGTAGTAAAAGATTGCTTCTTGAGAATACATTTTACTCAAAATGATTTTTCACTCATTTCTCCTCCTCTGACCCCATGGCCACCTGCCCCCTCCAAATATGGCATCTGGCTCAACTTGTGTAAAACAGGTGGCTTCATTTTTGTCAAATTCAAGAAATCTTGGCTCTGGTCTTGAGATTCTTGAACCAAATAGACACAATAGTCTTAACAACATGTTGTGCTGGAGTAGATTTGGAAGTCACAGTGAATGTTTCCTCACTGGTTTTCTTCATTGGCAGTCTAAGCAGATAACTAAAATTTTCCTATTGCTCTTTTTCATGTTTTTTCAATGTTCAAAAACAACAGTTTTAGCTCTGTGAAATAAACATATATAAAAATTCCTTCTATGCTAGGTGAAAAAAAAATGTAAATCCTTGCTAAGATATCTTATTCTAAATGAGATGAAATAATGGCTGCTGTACTGTCTAAAATGTCATCTCGTAACCATTCTCACTGGTTTGTGGTTGAGATGGGCTAAAATATCCCACAGTAACTAAAGTAGTAGCACACAAAACACCTTTAAAACATTTTTTTTTCACAGTGTAGCTGAGTTCTTTGTAACGTAAGTCAGTTGAGGGGTTTTTTTTCCCCCACACTATTAATCATTTTTTTGGTGGGTGGGGGAAGAAAGGATTGGACTAATAAATAAAATTGCGATCCTTGTCCTGTGGGAAGCTCCCAGTGTGTATTCATTAGACCAGAGTGTAGTTGTTAATTATTTGATGTCAGACCTGTTTCAGATTCTAATTCCTCCACTTATGTGGGCAATTTAACCCCTTTAAGACTCAGTTTCTTCATCTACATAATGGAGATGTGTATAATGCTTGCCTCAAATAATTATTTATAACAACTGTGTGATAAAGTATTTAAAAATCCTTGGAATAGCGCAGGACATAGGTGATTGTTTAATAAGTTACTACTCAGTTATCATTCATTCACCATTTGCTGAGTGCCATCTCTAAGCACAAGAGTCTTACCGTATGTGGTCTACTTTTCTCAAAGGCAGTAAGCATTGTTTCTTTATATTTTTTATTTAAATATGTATGTTTGTGGGGGGGGTAAGTTGGTGTGGGTGTGTGTATTTATGGAGTATGCAAAGTGAAATATCCCATCCTTTCCACCAAGCCCATATCTATCTGTCCCTCAACACATTTTTGCTAACAGCTTTATTGAGATACAATTTATATCCTATAAAGTCTACTGTTTTAAAGGTAAATGTTAAAGATTTTTAGTAAGTTTACAGAGGATGCAAGCATCACCACATCCAATTTTAGGGTATTCCCATCCCCCCAAAAAGATTTCTCATGCCCATCTGTAGTCAGCCTCTTCCAGGCAACTACTAATCTACTTTCTGTCTCTATAGATTGGAAAGCCATAAGGTGTTTTATTTTACTTTATTTTTAGTTGACATGCAATATTGTGCACATTTATAGGATACAGGGTGATATTCAGTACACATATACAATGCATAATGATCAAATCAGGGTAATCAGCAGGTCTGTCACCTCAAACATTGATCATTTCTTTGTGTTGGGAACATTCCAAACCCTCTCTTCTAGCTATTTTGAAAATACACAATAAATTATCCTTAACTATAATCACCCTACAGTGCTGTAGAACACTTGAACTTATTCCTCCCATCTAGCTGTAATTTTGTATCTATTAACCACCGTCTCCCTGTCTTCTCCTCACCCCCATCCACTCTTCGCAGCCACTAATAGACACAATTCCACTCTACTTCTGCACCCTCAAGTTTTGTGTTCATAGCTCCCACATATGATGAGTTGAGAACATGGGGTATTTATCTTTCTGTGATGGCTTTTTTTCACTTAACATAATATCCTCCTGGCTCAAACATGTTGTGGCAAAGGACAGGATTTTATTCTTTTTTTTATGGCCAAGTAGTATTCTATTGTGTATATAGAGCACACCACTTTTTCTTTATCCATTCATCCATTGATGGACACGTAAGTTGAGATTGCTGCAGTAAAAATGGAGGTGCAGATATCTTTTCTGATTTCCTTTCCTTTAAATACCTAGTAGTGGGATTGCTGGATTATATGGTAGTTCTATTTTTAAGCTTTCTGAGGAAGTTCCACACTGCTTTTCACAATGGCTGTACTTATTTACTTTTCCACCAACAATGTTTAAGAGTTCCCTTTTCTCACATCTTTGCTAGCATTTGTAGGTTTTTTTTTTTCTTTTTGATAATGGCTATTCTAACTAGCTGAGGTAAGATGATATTTCATTGTGGTTTTGATTTGATTTTTCCTGATGATTAGTGATGGGCATTGTTCCATATACTTATTAGTCATTTGTGTATCTTCTCTTGAGAAATGTCTATTAAGATCCTTTGCCCATTTTCTAACTGGATTATTTGTGGTTTTTTGCTGTTGAGTTGTTTGAGTTCCTTGTATATTATGGATATTAGCCCCTTGTTGGATGAATACTTTGCAAATATTGTATGCCATTCTGCAGGTTGTCTCTTCACTTGGTTGTTTCCTTTGCTGTGAAGAATATTTTTAGTTGAATATAGTCACAATTGTCTGTTTTTGTTGCCTATGCTTTTGAAGTCTTACTTGTAAAATCTTTGCCCAGACAAATGTCCTGAAGCATTTCCCCTATGTTTTTTTCTTAGTAGTTTTATAGTTTTTGGTCTTATATTTAAGTCTTTAATTGATTTTGAGTAGGTTTTTTTAATATGGTGAGAGAGTACGGTCAAATTTCATTCTTCCGCACATGGATATGTAGTTTTCCCAGAACCATTTATTGAAGAGGCTGTCCTTTCCCTGATATATGTTCTTGGTGCCTTTGTTGAATATCAGTTTTCTTTAAATACATGGATTTATTTCTGGATTCTCTATTCTATTGCATTATTCTACATGTCTGCTCTTATACCAATACCATGATTTTTTGGTTACTATAGCTTTACAGTATATTTTGAAATTAGGTAATGTGATGCCTCCAGCTTTGTTCTTTTTGCTTAAGATCACTTTGCCCATTCAGGGTCTTTTGTGGTTCCATATAAATTTTGGAATTTTTTAAAATTTTTGTGAGGAATGTCATTGGCATTTTGATAGGGATTACATTGAGTCTTTAGATTGAAAAAGGCTTAAGTTTTAGCCAGTATAAGAAGAATTCACCAGATGCTCCTAAACTAGGACTTCCAGGATTATGAAGGTTTTGAAGAAACTGTCTAAACCAGAGGGACCTTATTTTTTTGTGTGGGAGAGAGGTCATATGGCACACAAAAGGATCTCCCTATAATGTTTTTGTCTTTATGCTCACTCACTCCTTATGTCTAGAGCACTAAATCATTTCCCTTTTACTGATAAGAAAAAATAAGGCAAGAAAGAAGAGGAAGTGACAGAAAAGCAACAATAGTGGTGGTGGAATTCAAGCCAGGAGGTCCCTGTTGTTCATCACTGCTTGCTGCTCTGAGGCAGACGTTGCTGAATATCACTGTACCTCCACGGAACATCACTGCATGGAGCAATGCACACAGATTATCCAGCAGCTGATGTTTCTGTGGGTTATGGGCTGGGGTGGTTATTGCTTGAACAGATTCCCCACTATGGCATTTGAGAGTGAAATCAAAGAACAGCAGTGGCAGGTGTTTGGAAACTGCATTTGGAATTGGCCTCCTGTAGAAAGAAGCTTGATGCTGACTTCGTGGGTGACGAGAGAAGTCGACAGCATTCTCAGAGGGAAGTTGCTTCTATGGCAGGTTTCCAAGCAAACAGATTTAGGTTTCTTTTACATTAAATCCCCTCAAGATGTATATGGGGGGCGGTGAGGGGGGAGCAACAGAAATACCACCTTCATATGTTGAATATCTTCTCTTTTGGAGATAAAATTGTCAATGCTAAGCCAAAAGAGAGTATTTAGCATTCATCAACTCTGGGTGCGATTAAAGTATAAAAAAGCACCAGTTCTTCCAACATGCTGCGCACCCACAGTTCCCATTTTTCTATTTCCAAAAAGATTGGCTTCTGACTCATTCCCAAGTGACACTGTTCTGGGTTCCCTTTTCACGACTTTTCACCTGGCTCACCAAAGCTCTGCTTAGCCTTTTAAGATGGAGTCATCCCTGCCCACATTTTTACTAACTGGTTGGTTTCTCCCACATTTTATTCTCAACCCTGGGAAGCTAAAAATCCAGCCAACAAAAAAAAAAAAACCAACATTGTTGCTGTTTGCTGTAAATATACTTAGATCTCCTCTGATTAGTCAGTCCCTCAAAATCACATGGTTAAAGACAAAGTGGCAGCACAGGTGACTTTTAATCAAAGCAATATAGCTCGGATGTCTTTTTGATGCAACTTTCTGTAAATCCCTGACAGTGCCCATGCTCTGTAGAGACCCTTGAATGAAAGAGGAGCAAAGATGAACTCCGTTGTCTTCCATAAACGCTTGAAGCATTCCTGACCCCTTGCCCCACCTTGCGTGCACACACACACACACACTCATATTCACTGGAGTTCTAGATGTCTTGTTCTTTGAGGCCAATACGTATTTTCATCTCAGTTCCAGGTGAAGGAGCCATTTGCTGCGCTGCAGGGTCATAACTATTTTATTGCCTCAAACGTGGCAACTTTGTGAAGAGACTTTGCATTCAGCTAGTTAGGTGGACACTTTATTTTATTCCAATCAATGAGTTAAATGCCGCTTCTTCCCATATCTCACCACATCGTACCACCTTAGTTATGAAAAATATCTTAGAGATCATGCCTTTATGAACTAGGACTCTTCAGGACGAATAGCTTTGTCCCTGTTATATTGACAGCAGCTCTAACACCTACCAGTTCTAAAATTCTGGGCATGTTTTTTAATTGTTTTGAGCAACAACTCTCTCATACGTAAATCACATAGAATGATTCTAAGAAACAGGTGCTATTGTGAGGATTAAATACTGTAGTATAGGTTAGTACTTGGCTAAAATAAAAGGCAACTGCTGGGAATGGAGAGCTTGTGTATGTGTCTGTCCAATGTCTGTTTCCATTTTTCCCATAGAGTAGCTTGGTTTTTCGCTGGGGAGTCATTATGATCTGGCTGGTGCTGATCCTATCCCATGCTTTGTAGATCTAGCATGCCTGGCCAACCAAAGCTTTCTGTGATCCAGAGTAGCCCAGTGAGACAGACTCAGACCTGGACCCTTCGTACACACACGGGTAAGGGGAAATTGTCTTTTACCTAGACTGAAAGCCGGGCAAGTGTAAACCTGGAGCTTCCAAGAACCGCTATATACATGGACACTTCTTGAGAGTGAAGATACAGCAGAGAAGAGCAGAGCTGAAATAGGGGAAAGAGAGAGCCCTCTTTACGAGGGTCGAGTATCTTAGAGCCATGCCTGAATCTAGCACCATTCCATTCTTTTCTATCAAGAGGTGCCCTAAATTTTCCTAATTTGTTTAAGCTGGTTCGAGTTGGGCTTTTGGCATCTGCAGCTGGGAATCTCAATTAACATATTGCCGTAATTATTAAGTGTAAAATCGCCACCACATTACCCTCCTGTGCCAGTCTACCGTGTAGTTCAAGGTTGATGCACAGTAATGGCTGAACACCTGAAAGCTCATAGTTAAGTAGCACAGAACCAAGGGCAAGGGCCACGGGATAAGAAAGGTGGGCATTCTGGAGCCACTTAATTATTCACACCTCTGGTTCTTCAGAGCTTTCTGGGTAAGAGTCCATGCTTTTTGTTTAAAAACACAAACTTTGTTTTGGTTATAGTTTGATTTCTATAATTCACACTTTAAAAATATATTTCCACAAACCTGCTCATTCAGAATAAATTTATAAATTACTGTCATTAGTGAAATTAGGAAATGGAATTCTCATATACACCAAAATACTGGGCTAATACCACTTAAACTCACTCCCTTTCATTATTTTGTAATGTGCTCTGTGACAGAGTTCTCCTAACAAAATGTGCGGAAAGCAGGTATTAATGGGCCCAACCTACTCAGCAGATGAATATTAGCTAACCAAACACATGATGGAAAAAGATGATAGGGTAAAGTTGAAAACATCTCTTTTGCCCCAAATACTTCAACTGTAGTCTTTCATATTCACAGTGAGTTAATATTATTCATGGGAAAACATACATCTTAAAGTGAGTTTTAATTGTTCCTGAAACTACGTGTCTGTTAGACTGTTCCTGTCTGGCCACATAAACACAGCTTCATGGAAGATGTCATCACGGAAACTGCTTCCTTGCACCTGCCTCTGAGTTATGTGGGGAAAAGTAGCACCTTCCCATGAGACCATGATCACGGAATCCTTTGCGGAGGATTATTGACAGCACATCAATAAGAACTCATAAAACATGTGCTGGAATTAATGTGGCCTTAACAGGGATCTCAGAGACAAATTAGCTGTTCTAATCAAAATTAGATTGTGCCCACCAAACAATAAAACATTGAATAATGTCACAAGCAAGCGTTAACATTATAAGACAGGATACATAATTATCTTAATCTGTATGGGCTACTATAACAAAATAACATAAACTGAGTGACTTATAAACAACAGAAATGTATTTCTTACAGTTTTGGAGACTGGTGAATCCATGCTCAAGGCATTGGCAGATTCACTGTCTGATGAGTTCTGGCTTTCTAGTTCAGAGATGGCACCTTCTTACTGTGGCTTCATGTGGTAGAAGGGACAAAGCAGCTGTCTGGAGCCTCCTTCATAAGAGCACTAGTGCCAGTTAGGACTCCACCTTCACGATCTAATCACCTCCCAAAGGCTCCACTTCTTAATATTATCGCCTTGAAAGTTAGGTTTTCGACATGTGAATCTGGTGGGGACCCAGACATTCAGACCACAGCAGTAACTTAGACCTCTGATCCTCGGGTAGATGATAGTCCCTCAGTTGCCTTGATTTAAATGCTACTCATACATCAAGTACAGATGGATAACTAGGCACATATGTATGAATTTATGTTTTCGTGAATGTCACTCATAACATCCAGGGGTGTGATGCATCTTAGAGGCAGATTATCTCAAAATAATCAACATATAATTGGGTCCTGAAATTTTTTTAAGTATACAATTTTTGCTTTAAAACTTACCTGGCTTTTGTTCAATTACGAATATATTCCTTAATTAATATAAAAAAATAAAAGTATAGCCAAAGATATTGAATTAGTCAAGGTCCAATCAGAAAAGAAACCCCACATATTAATTGAAATAGGAAGTTAAATATAAAGAATTATGAACTATAACAGGAGACTGGAGTATCAACGAATTGCCTGCTGAGAATTAAAGAGAACCTTAGAATCAGAATCAGACATATTAGAATATTAAAATATTAGAATCAGAATCACATACATAAGGAGCAGCTCTACCTCTAGGGCCGAGATAGAGCACCCCAGGAAGGACCTTCCTCCCTCAAGCTAAGATCCAGATCTTGTTGGATTTCATGGACCTTCTTGATTTTAATAGTTAATTTTCCTTACTGGTTACATGCACTGGATAAAGAAATAAAGGGTTTTCTCTTAAGAGGAATTAGCAATGTGATGCCAGACCTGAGGTCTGGTGGAAGGAGTCTACTGCCAATTAACAGGTTTCCTTCAGGTGAATCATGCAGGAATGAAGTTTTAATTGTGCATGCACAGCACATTATGTGACCTGTTAATTAAACTAATGTTTGAAACTTTTATTTTTCTGACGATGACAACTGATAGGGGGTTAAATGAGACTATTTAATCAAAAGCTGGCAGAAAGTGACTAAATACCAAAGGAAAAAGCGGAATTGTTTTGTTAATCCTTTCCTTTGTCAAATTGATGGCTGATGATTAAATATTTTGCAATATCTTAACAGAAACATGTATGTTTCAGACAATTTTAATAAGAAACTTATTTTTTTGACTAGTTCTCTGTTCTTCATAGCCCCAATCAATATATACTTAATTTTATAAGAGAAAATTTATGCTAAATGAAAATTTTATCTTATTAGTGAGTATTTAAATGCATAGTTAAAGCTTAGTTTGTTTTAGATCAATATTTAAGTTTGAAACATGGAAGTTAATGATCTGTGGAGTTCTTTGGAGGTAAAAATTTTAAAATGTATCTCACTTTTTTCTCGTTTATGGATTTATTTAGGCTAATTTCTAAAGTTTTCCCAGATGAAAATACTTTAGCTAAATATTGCCTTTTGCATATTAAATTTTTGCTGGAGAGTAATTTTGTGAGGCACAGATTTCAATCATGGTAGAGATATGTGTTTATACTTTTTGGACCAAAATTAAATTCTGTGAATACCTCAATCAAATAGACCATAAAGAATCTTCTTAGTATTTTCTCTTTCTCCCTTTTACCTTTCATTTGTTGAGAATTTAGTATTAGGAAATGTAACAAGGAAGATAATAAGAACCAAAAAGTATTGCAGCAATGATTTGAGTTGAGGTAAGAAAATTTAGTTATTAGAACTCAGGGGTGCTGAATCTAAATTCAGACACTTATTCACAGTTAAGGTGCCTTGCCTGAGTTTCTATTTCCGCGTTAGTTGTGTTGAACTTCCAATTTATGGTAAAACAGATACCATTCTTTCTTCCCTAATGTTTGGTAAAAGGATATTTTTTTTTTCCAATCTTTTCCCCTTTACCCAGGAGAGGTAGCTAAAATTCTGTGTGAACTACATTCTCTACGCTGACCCAGCCCCAGACAAAAACAGTAACCAGGATGGTATTACTAGTATTTGAAGATGGGTCCATGCCTATTGGATGGCTCTCAAGTCACGCATAGATGCTTTCAAGTAGTGTTTAGTTTAACTTCTAATCTCTCAAAGGCTTAGTTGCCAAAACAATTAACAGGTTTAGTCAGGAAAAAAGCAGTCCATCTGCTTCTTTTGTGCCATGTAGAGCAAAACAGCCAACCCATTGCCTGAATCCCTCAGACAATTAGTCAGAATCATTTGCAGCCCCCATGTCCCTGTAAACAACCTCATTGACACATTTATAGATGAGAAGACAGATGGTTTCATTGGAAAGGAACTTGCCTTTTAAATATATAATAGCACCTTATAAATAAATAGTGTTTTACCACTAAAAGGCTCTCTTACGCATTCTGAAATCTGACGCTCATGGCAGCTCTTTTGTAAAATGGGTGATTTTACAAATGAGGCAACAGAGTATGACCGAGGTGAAGTTTTTATATGAGCCCAAGTTTGTATGTGAGCTGGGATTAGAACCTCCAGTCTTTTGACTGCCAGTCCAGTATTCTCTCTACTACACTTTTAGGAATCAGGAAGGGAAGGGGATGCTCTCGGATATTTTATGCCAAAAGATCTAGCAATACTCCTATCTTCCCAACTATCCCACCCTTCTCTATGGTGTCCCCTTGGGAGACGGGTGAACAAGGGAAGTTGTTTAAGAAAGCACAGTACCCTGCATGTGTTTAGGTAAGCATGTGCAAAATAGCAAGTCATAACACTTGCAAATTAGGGGCAAAGAGTATCCTCTAGTAAATGAGACACTTTTCCACCTCTCTTGAACACAAAGGCAAATCTCAAGCTACTGTCATTGGTCAGCTACACAGGAGCACAAGCGAGGGAAGAGAAGAGAGTAGAAGATGCTTGATCCAGAACATAGCATAACACTTCCCCTGTCTTATCATTCCAGCTGTGCAGAGAAAAAGGAGCGCCATGCTCATATTTGTGTCACACATGACCTTTGACTACACAGTGACCCTGCCCACTAGTAAACAGGGACCCTTCTGTGACACAGAATGGCCAAGAATCTGAGCCGTTAAATCCATATCACTCACCTTTGGAAAGGAAGATGGTGGACAGGGAGGAAAGAGAGAAAAATTCTTGCTTCCCTTCCCTCCTTTGGGGGTCAACATGCCCTCTGAAGCTGCTAGAAATCTTACAAAGACCCCTTTCCAAAGACCCCATGTATATTCCTTTATTGATTTGTACTGTTGGTGAAAAAATCAGATGTTACATCCATTTATCAATCCAGGCTTCTTTGCGTGGAGACAGGAAGCAACATAGCCATGGATACAGAATGGTAAGAAGCGTTAAGTAATTCTGAGTTTTCCCCAAAACTTTTTTCTGCCAAAGAAAACATTGAGGCTATAAAGCCAACTCTGGTGTGGATGTGCTCATATTTTTCTTTGATTAAGAGGGGAAGAAAAACACCTCCAGAGATATAAACTATCACAAAATATTTTGGGCTTGCGACTGAAAACTAAAGTAGGAAGTTTTCATGTCTTCACGGTGTTTAGGTCAGTTATCTGATGGTGTAAGAAAAAAGTTGAGGTTGCAAAATAATACTTACATTTTTCATAAAATTGCAAACAATAATTATTTCATACAAAAAGTATTGGTATATGGTCCTATTGGAAAAAGCACAAAATAAGTGAAGTCTGCCTCTATTGCAGATTTAAATAGAAGAGAAAGAATGCAGCAGTTGCTTGTAATGTTCTGCATACCTTGAGATTAGCAGTTACCCTGTGGGATGCTTGTGGACTAACAGCACTATTTCCATGGGAGGCCCAACACATAATGGGAGAAATTGTTGAGAAGTTCAACTCTTCATAACTTTTAAAGAATTTTGTTTTCTGCTTATATATGAATTAGTACAGAGAGCAATAGCACTTTGGAGTGAAACACACAACAAAACCCTGAACTCCAAGTAAGTGTGCTTTTACCAGGATGTATTAAGTTGCTTTCCATGGAGCCTTGGGTATGACATTGTTGCCTCTTAATTTCCTGCAAACTGATCATTATCCTTCTTTATGATTCTTTTTAGATCAGTGATTGAACTTTTCCTCCTCTTTGCAAGGCAACGGCTGGGTGGCTCTGTGAATGGAAGGAGGAAAGGGTGTGGCAGGCACACCAGCGTCCCACTTAATTTAAGGCTTGATGCAAAGGTTTTATTTTTCATCCCCAGCAGAACCAAAAACCTAAAAAGTCCACTTAATTTTGGAGTCAAAGCCAAGAGCAGGACCAACCAGGAAGCACAGGGTGCAAGAAAGATTAAATAAATAAGTAAGTAAGTAAGTAATTGGAAAATTCTGCAGCTTTGCAGGATTTTATCTAAATTATCTAAATAATGCCACATAAAAATTTGACTCCAGAGATTATGTTTTGCCCTTTTGTCATGTTAATTTTGTTTTTTAAACCTATAAACCCTGAGCTTTGGCCTCAACCAATCCCGTGCCCTGCCTGAGTCTGCAGTAATACAGCCTAAAATCAGGTTAGTACACTACCAAGTTGTCAATACTTTTCATGGTTTTAGATGGGAGCTGGTAAGGGCTTCTTTTGAAACGAATGAGCTTAGGAGAATCTTCTGTTAAGGTTTAGTTTCTGCTTCTGCACTGCTTGTGCTATTATCCTAAGTTCTCCTATAACTCAATGGATAGACAAAATGGTTTCTAATGAACCCTTCCATTTTTGCACATACACAAGAACCTTTAAAGTACTCACTGATACACTGAAAAGTTGGCTGGACATGGTGGCTCACACCTGTAATCCCAGTAGTTCAAGACCAGCCTGGGCAACATGGCGAAACATTACCACCCTTCAAACCCTCCTCCCAAACCCCAATCTCAACCAAAAAAAAAAAAAAGTTAGCTGAGAATGGTGGCACGTGTCTGTAGTCTCAGCTACTCAGAAGGCTGAGGTGAGAGGATTCCTTGAGCCAGGAGTTCCAGGCTGCAGCAATGATCATACCACCATACTCCCGCTTAGACGACAAAGTGAGTCCCTGTCTTTGGAAATAAAAAAAGTTTGCTCTGTTTAAATAACATTCTTCTTAGACTCTTCTTTGCACAATTTGTTTAGACAGCAAATCCTTCTTTTTTTAAGCATGAAAACAAGTGATTTATAAAACAACCATCCTAAGTGGTTGTAAGTTCCAAATTGGCGGTGTCTAAATTAATGAGGTTTTACAGTACGTTAAAGTATAATACATCTCTGGCACTTGTGCCCAATGAATTTTTGCTCCATAATTAGGTGTTATTTAATTATAGTTAGAATCTTTAATGTCACCTAGTTTAATTGCCATATTAAAAAGTATTTTGAGAGTTGAAGTGATTTGCCTAACATCACAAATTTAGTTTTGGAACTGAAAATGTCGTTTTTATTTTTTCCTACTTAAGTGTTATTGGTGAGAATTAAGTGCAGGCATATATTGTTATATAAACTGTCATTTTTATGTAGACTACATAGCATATCTCTCACTGTATGTGTTATATGTAACACTTAGCATATGGTGACTCTTAAGTAATGATGTGAGACATGTGTGTGTGTGCATTAGAAGGAATGTGATGAAATATACTACATTTTCTGTCTCCTATTTCCTAGGAAGCATTTTAAGTTGATATTTATTCTCCTAAAAAGAGAGCAGAGAAAAGATCAACTTATCCCTGATGGGGTATATGATTTTGTGATTATTAGTTTTCCCTAGATTTTGGCTGCAAACTAGATCTGTGGGTGGTGGTTGGTGCTGGATCATATATCTTAATTACAGCAGTGAGCTTCAATTTTCTTTAATGATTTCTTTGACTTTTTATTTTCGAAGCATTACAGATTCACAGGAAGTTGCAAAGAAATGTACCAGGATGTTCTATGCACCCTTCACACAGCCTTACCAATGTTCATATCATGCATAATTAAAATATAATATCAAGAAATACCAGGAAATTGACATTGGTGTGATCTACAGAGTTTATTCAGATTTCACCAGTTACGCTTACACTCATTTGTGTGTGTGCGTGTATGTGCGTGTAGATCTGTGCTCACATGTGTAGCTTCATTAACCAACCACTCACCACAATGAAGATACTTAATATAGTGGTGCCACAAGGCTTCCTTATGTTACCCCTTTATGGCCACACCCACACCTCCCCCCAGCCCCTCACAACCACTAGTGTCTTAGTTCTAACTCTATAATAATGTTATTCCATAAACATTATGTAAATGAAATCATACAGTATGGAACGTTTTGAAATTGGCTTCTTTCATGCAGCATAATTTCCTTAAGGTTCATCTAACTTGTGTTTATCAATAGTTCATTCCTTTTCATTGCTGAATAATATTCCATAACTATGTTTAGACCACAATTTGTTTAGCCATTCTCCCATGAAGGGACATTTGGGTGGTTTCCAGTTATTGGCTATCATAATATCATATCTATGAATAAAGATATCATGAACACTCTGATGAAAATGTTTTAATTTCTCTGGGAGAAATACCCAAGTGTATAATTTCTAGGTAGTATGGTAAGTCCATTTTAGTTTATTAAGGGAACTGCCAAACTATGTTCCAGAGTGGCTGTACTATGTTATAATCCATTCCCAGCAGTTTTATGTATGACTGATTCAGGTTTTCTGAATCCTTGTTAGCATTTGGTGTGATCACTATTTTTCATTTGGTCATTCTAATAGATGTATAGTGAATTCTCATTGTGGTTTTAATTTTAACTTTCCTAATGTCTAATGATATTAAATGTCTTTTGATGTGCTTATTTGCCATAGGAATATCCTCTTCAGTGAAATGTCTATTCATGTCTTTTGCTTATTTTATAATTAGGTTGTTTGTTTTATAGTGTTGAGTTTTGAGAGATCTTTATTCTAGATACAAATTCATCGTAACGTATGTGATTTGTAAATATTTTCTTCCAATCTCTGGTTTGCCTTTTCACGCTCCTCAGGGGGTTTGTTACAGAGCAAAAGGTTTTAATTTTGATGAGGTCCAATTTATCAGTTTTTTCTTTCATTAATTGTTTTGTTGATGTCGAGTGTAAGCATTCTTTGCCTCATCTTTAGGACTATGTCTCAAAAGATTTTCTCCTAATTTTTTCTTAGAGATTTTAGTGTTTTACATTTTAGATTTAAGTTTATGATTCATTTTTAGTTAATTTATGTATAACATGTGAGGTTTATGTTTAGGCTTATTTCTCTTGCCTGTGGATATCCAATTTCTCCAGCACAATTTGTTGAAAAGATCATTCCTCCTCCACTGAATGACAGCATGGTTTTTAAAAGATATATAGTCCTTAAATAGATCATGTGCCCTACATAATAATAACTAGAAATATTTCAGCACCTACTCTGTGCTAGAAATATTTCTTAGCAATTTCCCTGCTTTATTAACCATTTACTATTAGCAGAAAAAATTCCCTTGGGACAGTAGTATTATTCTTATTTTAGAAACATGGAAATTAATTTTGGAAAAGTTAAGTGATTTGCCCAAGATCATAAAGGTAGTGTGATACAAAGATGGAATTAGAATCCATGTCTGTCTGACTTGAAAGCCCATGGCATGGTTAATATGAAGTGTTTTCTCACCCAAGGAAGTTCGGAATCAAGGCTTTTCATCCATCAAGTCCTTATTAGGTTATATAGTCAGGACTGATGACCTTTTTGGCAGACTGTTAAAAATATGTCTCTCTATCTCAAGAACTCAGCTGCAAGTTGACCACACATTTGCCATATTATCTCTGCCCACTTTAGAAAATGAAATGCTAGTCTTCATCCCGAATCAGTCTGGACAATACCCTTTGCCATGCCAATAATTACAGCCAGAGCATCTAGCACATTTTTGCATCTTTTTGCTCGGTTTGTATTGAACAAAACTTCTTCCAGAGCTATGTTGATTTTTCACAGAGGTCATTCAGCTAAGGATAACTTTCCTTATTTATTGAGTCTCTAATTTCTTTTAAAAATTTTGATGGGCTATTTTCCCGGACATTAACCTGTAGTAATGATTTCTTTGTGATTTACATGTTACACTCTCGATTTACACATATTTCTAGTGTGTTACTTTTCCTTTTTCATGGACGCTTGCATAGAAATTGCATATTAAAGCAAACTGAACAAGAGGGTCATCCAGTAGCATATGTTGCTTAGAAGGGGATTGATAGTGGAGTTTTACCATAGTTCTACTTTCTTTCATAAACATTTGATACTTGGTCACTTTTTGCAAATAGAAAATCTTGCGGATGGAGCAGAAATCGGAAGATGGATTGTTTTGCTTCCTCTACTGATTACCTGCTGAATGACCTTGAACAGCCTCCAATTCTATACCTGCCCATCTTGCAAGTGCAGATCACAAACAAAATAAATGCTTTGTTCTTAAGGGTTAGATTTTATTGTTTTCTTGTTTTGTGAAATGTATGAGCTGGTCTTTTGGAAGCAAGAGGAAGTATGTTGGTCTTTTACAAGAGCCAAATGGGAGGACCTGTCTAGGGCAGCCAGCAAAACATAGGCATGGATAGTAGTGAAGTGACACAAAACGGTCTCTGATGATGTAAGCTCCTTGAGGACAGGGTATCTGTGTGTTTTGTTCCCTGCTCTATCTTTAGAGTCAACAACTGTGTGTAGTACTCTCCTCTGTCTGCTATTTCAACAGCCTGTTTCCACACCTCCCTGTGGAGCTTGTAAAGTAGTGGAATCGGACAACTGAGCCTTGGACCCTCACATCCATCCTAGGGCAGCACCCCCATACCCCAGACATTTGGTGCCTTCACTGTTGCCAAACGAACCTTCCCAGTGGCTCTAACCATCCTGGGGAAACATGATTGAACCAAAAGTATAGAATCTTGGATTATTTTAGTCAATCTGTTTGCCCTTCTTTGGTCTCAATGTTCTTTCTATAAATTGAGAAAATAACTGCAGACCTCACTGGTCTATTGTTAATACAAAATGAAATGATATGGTGAAAGGACTCTCTCAATGACAAAGCTCTATCCCCAGTCAAAGAAGTATTGTTTCCACTGCATAATAGTGAAATGGTACCACAACTCTGTGTCTGATTGATTCAAATCTTGGCTAAAATGCCGGGATTTGAGCGCTTTGAAAATGGGCAAAGTCTCCTTTTTGCCATATGTAGAATAGGGTAAGATTGGGGAAATCTGAGGATTCAGAAGGATGATAAAGGTTAAAACATGGAATTAAGCTTCCTGGGCTCATACTCCTATATGTAGCTCATGCTACTTACAGAGCTTCTTGGTGCCTCAGTTTCTCTGTCACTTAAGTGCCATTATCATGATGACTCTGAACTCACGGGATTGATGTGAGAAAGAAATGAAATTACATGAAATGATCATCAATATGCCTGGCACATAGTAAATGTCAATAAATGTGAGTTAATATATTACCAATATTCATACCGCCACTTACCCTGTATATTGATTCACCTTCCTCCTTTCTCCCTTATCTTGATCTCGAAAGATGATTGTGATTAGAAACACAAAAAATTTTGATGTGTTGAAGAAAGTCACCTAGAATGTTCTCTCAGATACTAAGTAAATCTCTTTCTTTGGTATGCATTCTTTGGAAGAAATTCTTTCTTTTTGCTAGGAATTTTCTAATTTCTTCTCCTCTTACATTAAAAAAAAAAAAAAGAATACATGCAAGAATTATTTTTTTCTTGTCCCAAAATGTCACCAGAGCTAACACCTGTCCTAGTTCCAGCTCTAGTGAGAGCTAGACCAGACCTCCTGGAATGGACAGCATTATGAACCTTGTCAGTTTCACGGTGCTTTTTGCCTGAAGCCACCTCAGCTCCCTCACGCTACAGGTAAGCTGAGGGACCTGGAGGTGACAGGCTATTTCGCATCCATGCACACGGGGGCCCAGGGGGTAGCAGGGCTGTAAGAGTGGTCATGTTTGCTCCCTCCCCCGCCCCCTCCACATCGTTTTTATTTTTACTTTCTAGATTCTTTCCATTTTTGAAAGTTCCTTTTAGCCACAATCTGAATGCAGTACAGCCCTGTATCAGAGAAAGGAATATCACGTATGATGTTTTTTTAAACAGCAACACAACTCATGACACTCAGTGGGATGATTAGATCAAGTTCTAGTGGGCATCTTGGGCTCTGAGCTCTCCTGAAGTGTTCGGCACAATTGGCCCAATCACCCTTTCTCTTTATTTGTGTGGAAATGTGTATAAATTCTGTCTTTGTTAATAATGTAGTGGAACTTTTGAAAGGTGACTTAAATTTCCATGCCATGGTCTATATTCCTCATAAAGTAAAGACAATTTAAATATCAAACCACTGTTGCCTAAAGGGCAGAATTAGGGATGTCTTCATCTGGAGTACTTAGTCATAGAACTATTGGGGGAAAAAACATTTCATTTTAAGATTCTTCTAAGGCTTGGACTTTGAGAGTAGGGTGAATATGAGCCTTCAGTACATAACTTTCAGTACATGCTCATTAAAAACAAAGAAGTGAAAATGATTATTAAACACTAAAAATATTCATCATGTTAATTTCTCATGACCCTTATGTTGTGGCAATTTTGCATAAAAGTTTATTCGTAAAGTGTGAGCTATTTATTTTAATAAATCTAAGAAATTCCCAGTTTGGTTAATACAAAACCATAATAAGAACCACTAAGTAAAAACACTGGATCAAACTATGTAATCACAGATCATTAGTGGAAGACTTCAATTTGCCTTAGGCTTGACATTTCTAGAAATGAAATTATTGAAAAAAGATTAAGGATGAAATAAATCCTTTGGAGAGAAAAAAGTTCATAAAATGACTAAAACAAGACCTCAAAGTTAAAATCTGATTCCAACTAGGCATGCCTAGCTGGAAGCCACATGACTTCATAAACCCAATTCAAATTATCTTAAGCACCAAAAGAAACGGATTAGCTCAAGTAACTAAAATAATCCCCAAAATAACCAGGCCTAGAAACTCAGATGATATCATCAGGTCTTGATTTCTCCTGCCTTCTTCATGCAGGTCTCACTACAGGCTGCCCCTTCCTACCACGTCAAGATAGCTTTAGGAATTCCAGACTCCAACCTCACTAGCTTGGTAATTCCACTTAGGAGAAAATGTCTTTCCCAGGCATTTCTGCCACAGTTCTGAGGCTCAGTCTCATTCCCTGGTTTGGGTCATAAGGCCACCACTGAGAAAATCACAGTTGTCAGGGCTTGAGATTTGTTCCTTGTGTCAAATGGCATAAGAATAGAAGAAGGGTGTTTCTCCAAAGGAAATTGAGGTTCTGTTACCAGAAACCGGGGAGTGGCTGTTCCAGAGACAAGAACAACTCGGGTGTCCTCCACCATTCATCTACCAAGCCTGGATTTGAAAGGCATAGGATAGGAGAAAGACAGAACTCTGAGCAAGTAGGGTCTGAAACAACAAGAAAACTAAAGAGGGAAAACGAGAAAGCCCCCCTGAGGTCCATTTTGCCCACTCAGACATAAAAGAGCAAGTTACATTAAGGTTGCTGAAAGTAGAGAAGGCACGCAATTGACCCAACGTGAAGCCCTGACAAGGAGATTTGTTGAGTATTTTGTGGGTACCCTCCAGAGCTAAGTGTGGAGCACCTGCTCTTGGGTAGACCACTTTAGTAGAATGCATGTGTTTGTATCACATGGCTTCCAAAAACCACATGTCTGGAATAACACCAAACACAGAAAAATGGCTCTCAAAACATTTATTGTTTTTTCAGCTTTCTCTGTCTCGTAAATGTATATTGAGACTATTTTATTAATGTTAAATCATATAATAAATTCATTCTGGGGAAAAAGCATTTCCAGTGAATAACTGTACCTTCTCATAATCTGTAGCTATGTCCCACCTTATTGTCCAGGGTAATGATTTTAATCCAAACTTCTCTGCATACTAAGTGTGGAACCCTCAGCAAAACTGGCTCACACCTTGCTTGTCTGTCCAAAGGGGCTAATGAGAACACCCCTGCAGAGGTTCGTTTTTAGGGTACCTGACAAGGGGAAGCACATGGCTACAGTTATTGTTTGGGCATTTTGGCTCCATTTGGAAATGGCGTCAGAACTAATCTTATAGTAGAAGATTATAGTATAATCTTATCAAATAAGACGCACCTGCTTATAGTATTCCAGAAAGATGTAATACACAAATGCTCAATATCAGGAGCTTAGAAACTAAACTCAGAATGATATTACTCTTGGCTCCTTAAATTACCCTACTCCATATTTTGTCCCTAGGGTTTCTCCACTTTGTCTAGACTTCCTAGGAATAAACCCATGATACTTTCCATTGCCGAAAGACTAGTTCTGTGCCCCAAATGTTGATGTAATCAGTCAGCCTTGAGTTATCTTGCATGCTTTAAAATTCTCACCTATTATTTTTCAGGTGACCAGCCCCTAAAGCAAAATAAAAATTGCTTGAGTTGGTATTTAAGCAGAGATTCACAGAAGAAAAAAAAAATTGTTCTAGACAAATTGGGTAAACCTAAGTGATCCTTTGGTCATGTTTCTAGTAATTTCCTTCTTCCCTGGAGCCTGACCCTGCAGGACAAAGATCTATTTTCTAGTCAATTACTACTCATAAAGGGCATAATTACATACAAAAATCAGAAAAGGAACCCTATTTCTCTTATTATGGTGATGAATGGTAATTTTTGAAATAACTACAATACATACTATAGAAATAGCATTTGCTTTCCTTCAACTTCTCATTGCTTTTAGTTTCATACCATGCCATTCCCAAATCTTTCATTTATTAGCAAAGCAGCAATAAATGGCAGCTTATAGATTACCTTTATGCAAGAAAACAGAAGAAATTATTAGTCTATAACACACTATTGTGGCTAATCAACTTCTCACTGAATAACATTCAAAATTTTCCCCAGGAACCAATACAATGGACCCTCGAGAGTTTGGATGGTGACAGTGGGTACAGACTGAGCTGCCCAGAAGCCTGTTCACTGGCTCAGACTCTAAGCTCCAGGGCTCACCTTCAGTTCCTTGCCCAATTTTGACATTTCCTATCTTTTTGAACTGCTTTTCTAAAAAAATGTCTGCTATGGCTATGTGTTCAGTGCTAAGATATGTTTTCTCATTTAATTTAACTTACTTCTTTATTAGGAGTTCTATTATTCCCTTCTTCTGTCATTTTTATTTCACTCATTCATCCAGTGCTCACTCTAAGTCAGGCAATATCCTAGATGCTATGGATATAGTGGTGAGGAAGACAAGGGTTTGCATTTTAGTGTAGGAGAAAGTCAGTAAGCGAAAGGAGAAGGTAGAGGAGGAGGAGAGGAGATCAGGGAGATGATATTTCAGCAGAGAACTAAATGAAGGGATGTCGTGAGCTCAGGGGCAAAACGTTTCAAACAGAGGAACCAACATGCGCAAAGGTCCTGAGGTAGAAACAGTGCTTGTGAAGAACAGAGCACCGTCTTTGTGAATGGAATGGGCTGAGAGGGGGCCAAGGCCTTGTAGGTAAAGTAAACAATCTGGATTTTTTTTTCTGAGGCTAAGAGAAGCCACATATGGGTGACAGCAGAGAAGCAATGTGATTTACATGTGAGAAAACTAAAGCTAAAAGGATGTTAAGTGGCTTGTTGATGTCATGCATGTGGGAAGCCCCATACCCCGGGACTCTCACTGAGGCCTATGCAGTTCTAGAGCCTTAATCATTTATAATCCCCGTACAGCTTCTCAGTCACACAATAGATATTGCCTTGTGTATGTACTCTGTTATTCTCAAAACTAACTTGTTTCTCTGGGGATCCCCTCACTCAAAAATCTCAGCTGGTTTGTTTCTCATTTTCTTCTCATCTTCTTCAAATCTCCCCCTCTAGTCACAGCTCCAATTAATTATCCCCTATAAAATTTACCAGCTATATCCCTTCTTTTCCATTGCTCCATTGCTCCTGCTACTATTCCAGCTTCAAGCCTTGTCTGCTACCTCATCCCAGGATTTCCGAACACGTGACAATCTAGCACCAGCCCTCCTTGCCAATCTCATCCCTCCTTATTCTCTGATGTCTCAGATTAGTCACTTACAGGCTATATTTTTGCCATATGCTCTTTTTCACAAAAAGATTTTACATGACTTTAGATTTCTGGCATCTCTTTAAAAAACTTAGATCTGACAGCACTAGGCCCTTTTTCTCACAAGGCCGAAGCTGGGAAGTGGCTGCCTGTTTTGGATGGGGCATGAACTCTCCAGTTCTCCACAGTCTCCACCACTCCCTATAGTGAGACACCCACAGGTATCACACACAACCTGTCGCAGGCATGTACTCAGTTAAGCATAGTGGCTGTAAGTACATTCTGGAGCCAAACTGCCCAGGTTCAAATTCTGGTTCTACTTACTAATCTTATGTTATTGACCAGTTACTTAAAATCTCTATGGCTGCCCCGTAAAATGTAGTAATAATGATAACTATCTCATATCTCTGCGATGATTAAATGAACTAATATATGCAAAGGCATTTAGAACAACGGTTGGTCATAGAAAGCACTCAATAAAAGTTACCTTTTGAGGTTGCTGTTCATAATTCCTACTGTATACTAGACGAGTTGGTGTACTTGTCAAATTGAATATGACTTTTACCTGACCTTAATCCTGCTTCCCAAATGGCCTATCCAGTCTTCCATGATCATGGAATCCGATCCATCTCTTAAGTAAGGCCTCCTTCAAATCTCACCCATTCATGAAACCATCATTGGCCACCATGTTTAGGCACCATGTTTCACTCCTCTGCCTTCATCTAGCTCTGATTTTGTGCACTCTTTACAGCACACTCATGTACTCCCCTGCATTGCTGTTTAACGATCTCGTTCTGACATTTCCTTTCTCCAACCAGACTGAAGAATCCTAATGATGATGTGTGGCAGCTAACGATTGGGTTATGTTTCAACTTTCGGGCAGATAGTTGGCACCAATGCTATACAGTATGATACTTATTTTCTGAAATCTTATGGGGATAAATTTATCATGACAGTTTTCTTGGCCAACAATACTAAATTAGAAGGTCAAGTGTCTGTCTAATCAGTGGAATAGTGAAACAGATAGTTATCAACAACAAGGTTCTGGAGTGGAAACAGTTTTTTGGGGTTTGTTCCCTCCCTTTTTAACACAGGTTGATGCAGATTGAAGGTCATTATTGTGTAACATTAGTTTCAGATTGATGGTCATTATCATGGGGCAACTGTGTTTGATTTAGTTCTTTCCTACTTCATAGAAGCTGCAAACCTAATTGGCAAATCTGTAAAAAGGAACAGAAAATCAGTTTCTTCTGGGGTTTGAAAAGTTACGCAGGAACTTTTTTTTTTTATTGAGGAGTGAGTATGGTTTATCCTGGGCACTAGTCTTCAACATGGATAAAAGACAAAACATGAGCATTCAATGTATATTAGATTATGGGATGGAGGCAATGAAAATAGTTGCTGGGAAAGTATAAAAATCAATTACATCAAGACTGAGCCACCTAAGATGATTGTTAGTGGAGGTGGAATAATCAAATATGCTTTTTCATTAATGCCTGCTAATGCCTGCCTAAAATTCGTAAAATCTCAGAAGATTTTCTTAAACCTAGGAAAATATTTATGCTACCATTTGCATAAATCTCTGAAAGAAAACACTTTTCCATAAGCCTGCATGGTGGAGAGGGGGCTGTAATTACCGAAGCCATTTTCTAAGTAATGTGGCTGGAACCCATCCATATGGGAACCAAAGAGAGCCTGTGACAGATAGTTATTACCTCCGTGGAGGAAAGGTAACGATACATAGTGAGTTTTACAAATAACCCTAGGTTTTAGCAGTAGGTCTACCACAATTAAGTCCTAGTTTTCTGAAGGTGACCTTCTAGGATGTTCATGTCTAACTCTACTCTACCAAGGGCTGTGCTGTCATGCAGGCAGAAGAGAGTAATGAGATTGTTTGATTGATCAGAGAATGCCAATTTAATCCTGCCGGCTATAAGCCAAACCCACAGTGCCAGCCTACGCAGTGCAATAAATAAAAAAGGTAATTTGATACTCTGGCTAAAACGATCCCTGGAAATGGCAGCCACTTGGCCTCATTTAAAAGGTGGGGAGGAAATGAATTTTGTAATGAATTACTTGTCACTCAAAAGATATCTGGTTTACAACGGGAAATAAAAACCACTCCAAAGAGCAGCCATTTTGCCAAAAAGAGAGCAATAAATCAAATAAGTGCTAGTGAAACAGATGAGTATTTATTCATCGTTAGGTCATCTACAGCCCCAAACAATTACATTAAAGTGGAACAATCCAATCTGAGGTATGTGAATGGATAGAGAAGGAATAATGAGTACCCTTTAGTTCTCAAATGACCTTCTGTTAAACATTATTTTTTTCTTTTATGAGATTTGGCTTATAAACCTATATTTTATAAATCTGGTTTGTGTCCAATTTAGAAAAACATAATCCATTTACATTTATTGGTTTGGTTCTAATTGTAGCACTCATTAAATTTGAATAATGAAAAACATTCACCAAAACTCTTCAGTGTACCAAGGAAGTAGTGAGATTGAGAACTTTTTTAAGGTCTTGATGTACAATGAGTAATCACCACTATTTTTTCTTAAATGTGACATTTATTGGGAAGCGGTCTATATGTCCCACTTTATTTCTGGTATTCGGAGCTAGATATTGTCTCTATGGCTGTCCAGGGGATTCCAGGGTCAATGGCCACAGCACAAGGGACTCACTAAGAGAAAACTAAACCCATTCTCGAGACTTTACAGTTTTTTTGTTTGCTTGCCTGTTTGTTTTGTGAGGGATAATGATTTATTTTTTTAAGGTACTCTGAGCTACTTGGGATTTGCTCTGTTCTTAAAGATATTGACTAAAGTGTCAGAAGAAGGGATGGTTGGGGATGGGCTGATGAAAAGTGAAAGAGTAGTCTATTTTCTTTGGCTGATAGACACTTAAATCTGTAATCAACTGAGATTTCAGTTTTAACAAACATATATTTTTAATTAACATAAGAGAGGCTAATGAATTCATTTGCTGATAATTTACAAATGAATTAATTTGTTAGTGAATCTATTTACTAATAAGTGTTCCCTTTCAGAATACGGACTCTAATTGCTACGGTACATACTGTTTATCAAAGCCAGAAAATTGCATTAAAACATTTTCCAAATGTTAGATCCTAACATCAGACCCGATGACTACTTCAAGTGCCTTTAAATTGAGGTATTATAACAATCCTTTCAGGTGTGAGTGGAACAAAGGAATTTTTATTGTCGTATGGTCTTGGATCTCTCTGGCAGGAGTTCCTAGAGTGGCTGAAGAATTTCCACATTTTTCTAAATATGCCTCCTCACCTCAAAAAGTCATCTTTTAGCCACGGGGGAAGTACTGCTTTCTCATTGCCCAAGGTTCTCTCAAAGCAAAACTCCCTTATCTCTGTGGTATAACATAATGGTCAGAGCAAATATACTAGCTGAGAGACAGAGACCTTGATTAAACTAACATGTTTGTGCCTCAGTTACCACATCTGTAATGTGGGGGTAATAATACTACCTGTCTCTCCTTGTATTGTAGTAAATGTCACATTTTAACAATGCTTTATCTATGGTATAATCTGCTAGCACTGTCTTTTTGAAAGAATAATTCCTTTATTCAAATAATCACACTTTGTTAAAAGTCTCAGGTGTCTATCTTAAGAGATAAAGATGTCGTTAAAAGTACTCTATTTGTAAAATTATTTTTATCTTACATTAATTTTATCTTACATTAATACAGTATCTTAATGTATTAATACATAGCCTTGTGCATAGTTTAATGTATATGGCCTTAGCAGTGCATAGAATGTTATTTGGACACTGTGGAACAGGAGAACACCACATCTGATTCTAGGGTTATAAGACTGGTGGGTTAATTACAATGTAAATCAGGCTAGGTAATATAGGAGCAGATTGGAGGAAATTTCACGTGTGTTTATATGTTTACCAAATGAATACATCTACTTTTCTGCCCCCAAAACCTTTGCGGTAGCCACAATAGTCACATGCCTTGAATATCTCTGTGTCCCCTCCAGTCTGTTTTCCACGCAGCAGCCAATGTGACTTCTTAACGATTTTCTACTGCCTCATGTCACTCCTGTGCTTAGCATCACTCTGTGCTTGACCTTGGATGATAGAAAGCAGCAAGCTCCTGCCTCCCTCTCCAGCTTTGTCTCACATCTCCCCTCACTCATAAAGCTCTGCTTATGCCAGTCTTCTCCCTGGCCCTGGAATACATGGAGTTCTTCCCAGCCTCAGGACACTTGCACATGCTGTTCTTCTATGTGCGACATCTTCCATTCACATTTTCTCTCACTCCTGCTCATCTTTAAGATCTCAGCTAAACATAACTGCTTACACAACACTCCTTTAAAGCTCAGCACTTCACCCCAGAATTTAAATTAGCTTTCCCCTAACACTAATCTAATTTCCAACATGGCATACTGACCTTTTTCTTCATATAACTTATTACAATTATGTTTTCTGTGTGTTTGTTTAACCTCTGTCTGTCCCAGTAGACAGTCAACTCCATAAAGACAGGGACTATGTATGGTATAATTTTTTTTAACATTGTACCCTTACTCCTAGTATAAGACCTCAGACATGGGTGGTGCTCAATGAATAATTGTTGAATCGATGAATATGTCAACAAATGAGCACTTACTATGTGACAAGCACAGGGCTAAATGCATAATACTCATGATTTTATTTAATCCCCACAATAACCTTTGAGTTAATTACCATGAGAGTCACCATTTTACAAATGAGGAAATAATCTTTCTTCGTGGAGTGGGCTGTTATATCCCTATAAAAAGTGGTTAGCCTTCTCCTAGAGTATGAGCTGCAGTTAGTAACTTGCTTCCAAAGAATAGAGTATGGAAATAGAGAAAATAGTAAAAATGGTAACTTTACAGTGGATAAACTTGGAAGATACCACCTTAAGCAAGTGATCAAGGTTAATATAACCAAGGATAAGTTGTTGATATCATGTACCCCTGATATGATGTGATAACAAAAGCATTTCACTTATGTGGTTATATTCCCCAAAATGCATAACCCCAGCCTAATTATGAGGAAACATCAGACAAACCCAATTTCAGGGACATTTAATAAAATACCTTTTCTAAACTCTCAAGATCATGAAACACAAAGAAAGATGGAGAAACTCCCATAGATCAGAGCAGACTAAGAGGCCTGGTAGCTAAATGCAGTGTATGATCCTGGAACAGAAAAAGGACAAAAGTGAAAAAAAACTGACAAAATCCAAATAAAGGTTAGGTAATAGTAATGTACCGACATTAATTTCTTAGTTCTGACAAATGTATTGTGGTTATATAGGGTGTTCATATTAGAGGGTGCTGCGTAAAAGGTATACAAGAACTCTCTGTAGTATCTTTGCACCTTCTGTAAATCTAAAATAATCCCAAATAAAAAGTTATACATTTTTTTAAGTGGCTAAATGGGTTTGGAAACCAGGGCTGACCTTTAGTCAGCATATACTTGTTGTTTATGGCTGACATGGTCCAAGTTGATGTAATGCGTTGGCTCCAATTGGTCAGGACTCAAGCATGGCATGTTGGTGAATATTTTGAGAATTACCTCTATGCTTTCTTTCAAAAAAAATTATAATCAAATTTCTATTCACTCTAAAGTATTCTTTTCATAATTCTTTTTTCGGAAGATTAGGAAACTGTGTTATGACTGTAGTCATTCTTTTTAACTAAGTTGTTGCCATGGCGAATCCAAGTGTTCAGAGACTATTTCCAAATCAAAACTTCAGAAAATGTTAATGCCACAGCACAAGAAAAGACCAGCTGCCAATGATGTGGCTTCTCAGAATCACATCACAAATATATCAATGTATGCATAATATTGGAAGGCTTCTAGCCCAACCTCACCTGGAACCTGCTGGAGTATCAGTAAGAGGTTGAATATGTTTTTCCAGACTTTTCCAGGCTTTCTTTCCTTGGGCAGTCACAGAACTGAACTCTATCAGAAATATGCTGGAGCATGTTTTATTGTCTTTGCGTCTCCTGGTAGGAGAAGCCAACAAATGCCATTTTAAAGTCACTGCAGGTATCATCTCTGTACCGTTGGAAATCTCAGGCTCTGGTAGATTCTGTTCAACAGTGCCCACGCAATAACTTCGAATCTGACCAGGGTGGCAGGACTCACGTCCAGCTCTTCCCAAAAGCAAGCTGGGGCAGGGATCCTCAAATCATGTGGGGCTATTGATAAACTGCAGATGCCGACTTAGTGAGTGTGGGGTGGGGCCTGAGGCTTTTAATTTCTACAAAGCTCCCAGGTGCTGCTGCAGGTCTCTGGTGCATTTTGAATGGAAAGGTGCCAGGATATCTTTGATGATATCCTAAGCAAAACTCTACCATTAGGAATTTAACTGCATATTCCAGAGTCTTATTTTCCTTTTCAACTTAATCTCTTCAGTTCATTGACTTTTACATTTGTGATACTCCCCAAGATGGGATGCAAAATTTAAAAATAGCATTTAGTTTTAGTTGAGAGATCCCTTCACAAGAAATTGATAGAGAAAAAAAGAATTTCTATCACCTACCTGCTCAAAGTCTGACTTCTATAGGATGATTTGTTTCTTTGTAAAGAATCATTTGTGGTCTATGTTGACCGAATCTGAGAAATTCTCTCTGTTCAATCTCCAAGTGAACTAAGGGCTTTGTCAATTTGAGCAAAGCACGATCTAGTTGAGGGACTGTTTTTCATTTGCTAGTTAATTCTCTAGGCATTTATATTTTTGCTTTTTCCTGCCCTAATGACTCCCTAACCAGTGACTACCCAAACCCTAAGTCCTGGGTTCAGGTATTTAACCAACACATATAGGAATGCAATCAGGCCAGATGTCACAATTCAGAGACTGCTGTACGCATTTTAAATCTTCAACCCCTATGAAGTTTTAATAACTTCTGCAGTTTTATTGAACACATTTACTTTGCTTATTTGAATTGCAGCTTGTTATAATAAATTCATCCAGAAAGACAGTCACCTGATAGAACACAGCATTTCCTATTAGTGTAATACGTGAGTTCCAATTTATGCTGTTGGAAGTTTGATTTTGTTCAGAGATTCTAATGTCCCTCACACAGAGTTTTGGCCCTTGAAAATTGGTAAAGATATATTTCTATAGTATAAACCAACAAATCACACCATGGAATTTCACTGTAACTTGCTAATACCTGACACGAGATGCTATTTAATCTCTTGGATGTTACCATCCTTATATTCTGTCATATTTTTTCATGGACCATACACAAAAATTATCTCATTTAAAATTTGACTGTAATTCTGCTGAGTAGGTAGAACAGATGCTTTAAATAACAATAATAAAAAAAAACTCTAACCACAACAACCCATTTTCTATGGGGACACTAAGACCAGGGACTTGTCCATAGTATTAATGATAAAGTTACTGGCAATTGGCTCTGGAAGGGATAATAGAGATTTAGTCCCATGACCTTGCTTTACAGAACAAAAGACTGAAGCTGAGAGAGTTGGGTCACTTGGGCAAAGTGTCACAACAAGTGATGGGGGAATTGGAACCCCAAGTCACCTGTCCTGTCTCTCAGTCCACTACACTGTTCCATGTCAGGCTCTGTCCCAGGCCCAGCACTAGGCAATGAACCTCCTCATTCCAGGTCTGGTTCCAGGTCTTTTTACCACACTGTAGACCTGTGTTTTATGAAGTGAAATGCACAAGATGATTGTAGGAATACCATATGTAAACAAACATTTATTTTGAAATTGTTCATTTATTTCAATGTATATTAATATTTGCATATCTTCTACTTACAAATGAGAATGACTTCCCAAATAACATAGCTTTTTAAATCTTTTTTTTTTTTTTTTTTTGAGACAGAGTCTCACTTTGTTGCCCTGGCTAGAGTGCTGTGGTGTCAGCCTAGCTCACAGCAACCTCAAACTCGTGAGCTCAAGTGATCCTTCTGCCTCAGCCTCCCGAGTAGCTGGGACTACAGGCATGCACCACCGGGCCTGGCTACAATTTTTCTATATATTTTTAGTTGTCCAGCTAATTTCTTTCTATTTTTATTAGAGACACAGTCTCTCTCTTGCTCAGGCTGGTCTCGAACTCCTGAGCTCAAACAATCTGCCCGCCTCGGCCTCCCAGAGTGCTAGGATTACAGGTGAGAGCCACCACGCCCGGCCCTTTTTTCTTTTTTGAGACAGGATCTTGCTCTGTTACCCAGGCTGTAGTGCAGTGGCATGATCATAGCTCACTGCAGCCTTGAACTCCTGGCTCAAACAATTTTTCTGCCTCAGCCTCCCAAGTAGCTAGGACTACAGGCATGTGCCACCACATCCAGCTCATTTTTTTACTTTTTGTAGAGATGAGGTCTCGCTATGTTGCCCTGACTGGTCTCAAACTCCTGGTCTCAGCAATCTTCCTGTCTCAGCCTTACAAAGTGCTGGGATTACAGGTGTGAGCTATCACACCTTGCCTTAAACCTTTCTTTTAATAAAGTTAATTATTTAGGGCAAAATAAAGTAGATTTTAAAAAATAAGCAATAGTCCAGGTCCTTTGTGGATGTGGCAAATATCATGCACACAGATTTTTGAAGTTTGGAAACTGCCAGTATACATCCCTAATATATTCTGCCTTTCCATCACCCATTTTTATGTGTCTCCAAGATTCACATGGGTATGGTTTCATACAGTCACTCCAGCCAAAGAAATGGAAGCAACCGTGTGAAAACTGCACCAGTTAACTTATAACAGATAGGTAGTGACTGCTAGGACATAATACATTCTTAAAAACTTTTCAGTGTGATCCTTTTAAAATAAATCTTAGAATTCCTATTAGCATAGCAGTAAACTAGTATAACCTATATTGAGCTTAACGTAGTCCGTAAAAGTATTTGTAGACATTGTATCACAGAGAAAAACTTTTGACAAAATCTGCTTGAATTGTTTAAAACCTGTTTTAATGATAGACAATGAATTATATGTTGTTATTTCAAGACCTTCACAATGTGACCGATTGAGTGTTGCATCTGAGAAGACAAAGATGGCCAGCTTTTATGACAAAATATATGCATAAATAAGACGTGTTAAGATTTTACTGATAGCAGGTTTGCTATAAGAACATATGTCTCTCCATATAGAATTGGCATATTTATATGAAAATGTATGCAAAATTGGGACATTTTTATATAATATTGAATTTAGAAACTCATATATTGCTTTGCTGGCAAAGCAAGATACGTGTTCAATTTAGTATAATTCCCATAATCCCAATTTTTATTTTCACCTCATCATGATTCTATTAAACTTGGAATCTCTTTTTAAAAGAGCTTCATCAGAAACCCTTTCTGAGGCTCTGATGACTTAGATCTTGATTTCTTACTTAATTTTCCTCAGCCATTATTAACATGTGTTGATTTCATTCTCTTTGTCTTAATCATTTCTTGCTAGGGAGTCTAACCACGGCATTCTCGCCGTTTATTCCAAAGGGGCCCTGGCACAGCTACTTTCCATATCAACCTAATTTGAGAGGTCCTTTCATGTGAAAATAACTCCCCATCATCAAGGGCAACTCATTCATTAATTAAAGATGATTTAGCTCCCTCATCCAGCATCCTACCAAGACCAGCGTTTTGACTCTTGGCAAGATTTGGTTACGTCAACCTTGATGTTCCCAGTGGAAATTTCTGTGAATTCTGAAGCCTCAGAAAGATATTTTGATCCATCCCAATAGGTGGTGGAATTTGGGGGGGGCACAGATGTAATATGAATCCTGAACTAACTAGGTTCATTCATCTTCAGGACTGAGAAAGATGACATTTACCAGAAAAGCACGGCCTTGCAGCTAGCATCTCTCGCTCAGGCTCATTACAGAATCTGGCCCAAGACACTCCGCTCCCTTCCTTCCCATGGTCTGTGAACTGTCGGATACTGCAGAAGCTAAGTCAACCCTGTACATCTGGGCTGCAGAAGTAGCCCAGACACAGCTAATTAAAATGCAAGCCCTTAGTGGTATTGGGCTGTTTCTCCGGGATACTTGACAGCTCTTGCGTGTCATCTTACAGGGTTTATACCTGGAAGTAAAAGTTCTGAATATTAAGAAGAAAAAAATTATATAGTCAGTGGAATGCTAACGTCTTGAATTTCTAAACTGAACAGTGCTGTTAGATTAGGCTTTGCCGACACAGTCAGTAGGTTCTTGCTTTCCTTGCCGGTGCCTGGCAGCTGCACGTTAGGACATAAAACGTTTCCTTCACAGGCAGAAGAAAGCACCGGTGATATGACAACGATGCCATTAAAGAAAAGTGGTCGGTGTTGAGGCTGGATTGAGACAAGAGTGGAATGTCATCTTTTTCATATAGTGCAATTCAATTTACAGCCGGGATGGTCATTTAAGCTTTTATGCACTGTTAATAAAGGTGTCCCAGCAGTTGATAGGGAGTGAAGTTTGATCTTTGGCTTCAAAGAGTGAGAATGAGATATAAAATATCCCTAATTGAAGAGAACTGTAGCACATGTTGTGAAGTTGAAGGTTTTATAAGAAACATTAACTCCTCTCTTTATCCAAAAGAGTAAATATAAACAGGATGGCCTCAAGCAAATCTCTGACGCCCCTTCAATATCATCCCTAATGATACTGATATTTGGGGGTTTTTTTATTGTTTCCAAGAGTTTTAACAAATGGAAATTCATTTAATCTTTATTCCTCTCTGGGGTACACAGTAGTGTTATTCTCCCTTTATTGAGATTTGGTGCAGATTTGAAATTCCGCAGTTCTAGAGCAGAGGGCTGCAAACTATTGGATGTGCTTTGGGAGCAGGGGGCATTCCAGGAGACACGTACTAAAGGGTCCATGGCAGGAGCAGAGAGAGGCACAGTTCCCAGATGCCTGCGTATCCAGAGAGGGTGGGGAAAAGAAAGCCAACAAATCTCACTGCTACCCTGGCCCAGCAGTTAACCTGCTTTCTGTGATCCACCTCTCTGGAGGATGCTGACCAACTCTCAGGAGTAAGCGTGTGCTTTTAATTGGCTCGTTACCATAATTTGAAGCTACGTGTCCTGCCTGACTGGTCTTTAATGAGGCACATCCACTCTTGGGCTCAGTCAAGCAAAAGAGGTTTCTGTGGATTAATAGACTCCACTTTCTCCTATGAATATTGCCAGAGGTGCAGGGGGCTTCGGGTGCCAATAAAAACAGATCTCCCATTGATTGTCTTCCTGCATGCAAATGAGCCTCCTCCCAGGGGAAACATTAATGAGAGAAAGCTGAGTTTCTCCTCACCAACAGCCAAGTTTATCCCCACTCATTTGTGTAAACTGGGCCATAGGAACACACGGATAAGACTTGTTGTGTTAATTAGCCTGATTTAATCATTCCACGTTGTCAGCCTATATCAAAACATCCTATTGTACCTCATAAATATATATAATTATATTTTGTCCCTTTTAAAACATTGCTTTTAAAAACTCACTGTAATGTATAAAAAATCAAGTGTGAAGCCAAAATTTGGGTTGCAGCTGTGGGATCCCAGACCTGTGTACCTAGTGGTCCCAAAAGGTATCCCACCGTATAGATGGAAAAGCTTTCCATTAGTGTCCTGACTTAAGTGAATTTGTGTAGGGAATTTGGGGGCGGAGGGAGGACTTCATGAAAAGATTGTTGATTATGTTAAAATTTCTCTATCGACTTTTGGAAATCTTGTTCTCTCCTGCCCAGGTTGTTTGAAGGATTTCTTTTTTTAATATTTAAGGGGAAGAAAAGATACAAGCCTTATATGATTCTTTGTATATATAGTAATTTTTCAATTTTACCTTTTCTTTTCCTCTGAGTGCATTTTCTGTGACTCCTCTTATTTCTTCAAATAAATAGTCCTCAGTGGCCCTCATTTGTATAGTGGTGAAAAGAAAAAAAAAAAGAGTATAAATAGTCCCCAGTGGGAAGACTACTCTAGCACATGATAAATCTCTGCTAGACAATTGTCAGATAATATTAAGGCTGCTAGATGCTACTATAAATATGTACTGCAAAAATAACTTAGTTCTGGAGTTTTTCTTAGTCATGAACTCATAAGAAGAGCTGTAGTCTTTTGTCATGGGCAGCCGAGAGAATGCATTTTACTTGTCCTTTGGGTTGAAAATTTCTGACTCTGTTTCAAAGAGGTGTTAAGAGGCGAGGCATGTTTTCAGAATAATACTGTCACTCACTTTTATAACACCAGCTCCAAAAATAAAGCTCTAAGGTATCCATTATGGGTCCTCCTTATTCTGAGAAGATGACTGAAATTTTGACAATGAGAGATAATATTCTAAAAAAGGACAGCCACTTCAGGATATAAGAAAATAAGAGGGGAGAGAGCTCCTGTTCAGTTTAAAGGAAGAAAGACATATTTTAAGATGTTGCCTAAACTTTGACATTTTTGAGGTTTAGCAGATCCGAACCAGAGACCAAAAATGCCTGGCCCCAGTGACTCAACTCACTGTGGGTGTGGAGCAGTGGAGGGGGCTGGGCAGGCAATTCAGTTGTCAGCTAAATATTAGAGTCCTTGAGATATTTTCTCCCTGTGATATTTGACCTCTCTTTGATGGGTATTATCATCATTTTTCCCCCCACAGAGAAAAAATATGGTGAAGGAAATGAAAGGTGAAAGGAATAGAAAAGAAAAGAATGGATGAATAGTAGGAAGAGGCCAGATACCCTGACACTGGGGAGATGAGGGTCAAACAAAGCTGTTTGGTTTCCTTTCAGGAACCTGAAAATATCCACCTCTTGCCTGATTGACATTTCCACTTCGCTTTCCTTATACATGTACTTAGGGGCTGCTAATGTTGCTTAACTCACATGCTCCCTGCACTTTCCGGCTGCCAGAAAGAAATCAGTCAGTTGGGTAATCATGATAATTAAAAAAGATGTAAACTTCCAGAGTGGCTGACCCTAACTCATTACACTAAGCTGTCTCGCCTGACTGAACTAACATTAATTCCAATACCCCATTATATCTGCCATGTAAGAATTTCCAGTAATGTCGATATTTCTTCCCTTCCTTTCTTTACCCAACTCTTCTCCCTCCCGTTCCTTTCTTCTTTTTCTCCTTTCTCCTTCCTTTCTTCCTTCCACATCTCTAACATACTCCCATGGATGCCGATGTCGCCTTTCCAAAGAACACATTTTTATAGCGCTATTCCAGACTAGTCTGTCCCAAATTTTAATGTGCATATAAATCACTCAGGAGTCTTATTAAAGATACAAATTCTGACTCAGTAGGTCTAGGGTGGGACCTGAGATCTTGCCTTTCTACCAGTGTTCCAGGGGATGATGACAGTGATGTTGACCCTGGGATAACACTTTGAAAATTTCAAGGTAACAGTCCACATATTTCTAGTGCTATTAACACAGCCAAAGACTGTGCTGGAACCTGTTGCTCAGAATTGCATTGGGTGAAATAATTCCCACGCCTGCCTTGGAAAGTCCGTTCCCCTTGTCCCACACTGAAGGGCAGGCTGCAGGAAACCACATCCAAATGCATTCTTCCCTTTCCACGTGCCACCGGGTAGGGTGGCTTAGGTCTCTAAATTCAGGCAGAAGTGAACTGTAATCTCTGCTCCATCACTTTCTTAGTGGAGTTACTTAACCTCTCTAAGCCCCTGTTTAGAATGAGGATGAAAGTAGCAGTTACCCGGCGGGATTGTGGAGGAGCCTCAATGACAGGGTCAGCATGTGTCAGAACACAGGGTTTTATAAATGCTAGCAGCTAATATTTTGAGATGATTCCTGCACACTTGGTGTGTATGTGTCCAGTAAGAAGGTGAAAAAACATTCCAAAACCTCTCACACTGCCTCTTGAAGTTAGAAAATATTTAGTTGCATATGGACCAAAAGCCCAACCATTCTCAGTGCATGTAAGTCTCTTGATGTGTTTATGCAGCACTGATTCCCTTGTCCGTGCAATCATCTGGAATTTGCTCACTGTAAATGTACAGGATTTATCCAGAGGACTATGTTATCTGTGGACCAAGTATGAAAGTATAACCTGGCACTAGCAAAAGGCTTTTCCAACCACAAGTATCCTTCCTCTGGACCTGGAGCTTCCATCATTAGAGCTGATCATTTGGATGAAGGGTCAAGAGAGAAGTTGAAAAGTAATTTCATTTCCTGAGAGTGTGGCAGACTAACCTGCAAGCAGCTATGGGATGTATTATGGATTAAACAGTAGGGAAAAATCGACTCTCAATTTAAAATTTATTAGGAAAGAACCTGGGGGCTATTTAGCATTTACGAACTTTTTTAGAAAGTTATTTCACAAAGTGATGAAGAGATAACTGAATTTATTGTTTCTATTGAAAACTTCTTAAAAACATTGATTTTTCAATCTGTATTAATCAAAAGTCTTTCTCGAAAATGATAGAAACCCAAACAAAACTGTTTAAGCCAAAATTAAATAAATAAATAAGAAGGTGGAATTCGTTGGGTTAACTAACTGAAGTTTGCAAGGTTGTATTAGGTTATTAAATACGGAATTTCCAATTTCGAATCAAAAGTTTAGTTTGTTGTATCTCAGATAAGAAGTAGTGCAATTAATCAAAGTATGTGCCTTAACTATCGACACAGTTTTGCCAACTTAACAGCTTGTTTATGCCAGCAGTGAAGAAGCCTGGAGAGTGACTGGGGATGAACTTGCAAAAGGTGTTTTCCACAGCTTGTTGAGAATTGAGTATTTTTCCTTGCAAGAAGGGGTCCAAAGCCTAGAAGAAGTGGTACTCAGTTGGTGCAAGGTCTGGTGAACACACAGAGAGTCTCCAAGTCCAGCTTCTGTAGTCTGAGCAGCATTGTTTGTGTGACATGTGATCGAGCATTGTCTTACAAGAGTATTGGCCTGTCTCTAGTGACCAATCTCGGCTGCCTAATCGCAAGCATCCTCGTCATTTCATCCAATTGGGTGCAGTTAGACATCCGCTGTAATCAGTTGACCAGGTTTCATGAAGCTGTGGTGGATAATACCAGCGTTGGACCACGAAACAGACACCATTAGCTTTTTTCGATGAATATTTGGTTTCATACAGTGTTTCGGCACTTCATCTTTATTCAACCATTGTGCCGAATGCTTGCGATTGTCAAAAAGAATCCATTTTTCATCACATGCAACAATACGGTGTAGAAATGGCTCACCTTTATGTCATGACAGCAAAGGAAGGGAAGCTTCTAGATGATTTCTGATGCTCATTTAATTCATGGAGTACCCATCTATCCAGCTTCTTTACCTTGCTGATTTGTTGGAATAGGAATATTATTGGAATAGTAACGTCAAACCTTGCTGCTAATTCATGCATAGGTTGAGATGGATTTGCTTCCATTACAGCTTTCAGCTTTTCACCTTGGTCTCAGGTCGCCCACATGGCTCATTTTCAAAGTTAAAATCACCAGAACAGAAGATACCGTGTGTTCATTAGCCACATCCTTCCCAAACACTTCGTGACATTTTGAGCTGTCTGCGCTGCATCAGTTCCACGACAGAACTCATATTCAGAAATAACACAAATTTTTGACTTATCCATGGTTTTGCAAAAATTGATCTAAAAAAAATGAGAAAAATAATCACAAGCCAAAATGGGCATTTGAAAGACTGAGGATGTACCTTCACAATAAAAATAAAACAAGAAGTGTTAAAGTGAACTGTCAGAGACATCAGTTGTCAAACTTAGTGCTTAAGGAAATTGGACATTTCCTACTTAATAACCTAACAGCTTGTTTGGGACATGGCAGGACACAAAGGATCAATCTCAAAGCCCATCCAACCCACACCTCTTCATCTCTGGGTGCTGCTTTCTTCTGGATTGGTTTTAATTTCAGAAACAACAAAAAACATCTCTCCTTGAGGTGGCTAGTATAATCACTGGCCACTACTCTGGGTCAATTTTCCACCAGGTCATAAATTCCAATGAAACACAGAACTCTGCTTCCCAGCTGAACCCACAGAAGTCCTGGGATCACCTTACATGAGCCTGGCCATACTCACAGCCAGGAACCCATCATGTGGTCCAGGGATGGAACTGCCTACTTCTTACTGGCCAGGCCTGGGCCACATCAACCCCACACAACCCACATAACTAAGGAGGCAACAGGGATGATTTCCCTAGTAAAACTGGGGTATTATTCTAGGAAGAAGAAAGGATGAATGCTGGGTGGGGGAAAAAAAACAATCAATTTCTAAGAACTGGAGAAAAGGTGATATATTTCTTTAAGAAATTTGGAGAAGAGATCCGGAGTCCAAGGTTTTGCAAAAAAAGTTATGTTGAGCACTGTTCCCTGATGTCTGTCACAAACAAGGTGTTTTTGCCTAATACCTTACAGTTTCCAAAGAGTTAATAGTTCAGAGGATGGGGGTGGGGGAGATATTTGGATAACAGCTAGCTACCCAAACTTTATCAGCCATTTTCCATATTAGATTTCTCTCTCTCTCTCCCCTCACCTGCCCCCATGAACACACACATTTAAATATATACAATAAGCTTATTCACCTCAGAAACAGGGATGTGATGCCAGCCAGAGGGTTTCACTAACATGATTGAAATGTGGTTAAGTGATTTTCAAGTACACAGCGATTCGCACTGTGTAACTATAAATAGATGCTCGGGGGAAATCTCTTTCCCCAGTCCTATTGACTTATGGAGACGTATGTGGAGATCCAAGCTCTGAGCAGAGTGAAATATGACTTTGTATTGCTGTTGCCTTTTGCCAAAGATAAAAATCACTTTACATAAAAAGAGCCTGTTCCCACCGGTGAAAAGCTGCTCTTTTGTAATAAAACACAATACTCGGGGAAAACCACGTTAGCTTCTGTGCCCCACTGGAGCTCAGTTTAGAGAGGCAGGGTGGTAGCGAGCTTAAAACCTGGGCACCTAGCTGCCCCCAGTTGTTCACCTGTTTGGCCTTTTCTTAGCTGGGTGATCATACCTGCTTAGCTTGCGAAAAATTAGTTTCCTCATCTCTTCGGTGACTATGATAAAGTTAACTGAAGCATAGGGAGTTATGAGGACGAAATAAGATAAAACTCATAAAATGTGTAACATGAGGCCCCAACAAATAATTGGTGATGAGTAAGTATGTGGTTATTGAGTATATGGGAATGCAGTAAACAATATAACGATTCAGTATAAGTTAAGCAAAATAATATATTTTTTTAAATTTCAGAATATCACAGGGGTACAAACATTTTGATTACATGATTTGCTTTTGTGCAGTTTGAGTCAAAGTTGTATACGTGCCCATCACCAAGATGGCACGCATTGTACCCATTAGGTGTGAATTTACCTCTCTCCCACCTACTTGGTTTCCGTTCAATTTTACTACTATATGTGCACATGGATGTGGATCGAGTACACCGCAGTACTGGTACAAAAACAGAGACATAGACCTATGGATCAGAACAGAGAACCCAGATATAAAACCATCCTTATATTGTCATCTGATCTTTGATAAGCAGACAAAAACATCCACTAAAGGAGAGGATCTCTAGTCAATAAATGCTGCTGGGAAAATTGGATAGCCACATGTAGATGACTGAAACAGGATCCGCGACTCTCACACATTAATTCGTGATGGATAATAGACTTAAACCTAAGACATGAAACTAAGAATTCTAGAAGAAAATCTTGAAAAAGCTCTTCTAGATATAGGCCAACACAAAGAATTTATGAAGAAGACCCCACCAGCAATCAGAGCAACAACAAAAAGGAACAAATGAAAATTGATTAAATTAAAAAGCTTGTGTACAGCCAACGAAACAATCAATAGGGTGAATAGGCAACCTACGGAATGGGAGAAAATATTTGCATGCTATACATCCAGTGAAGGGCTGGTAACCAGAATCTACAAACAACTCAAACAAATTAGCTAGAAAAAAATCAAACTACTCCACAAAAATGTGGGCAAAAGACCTGAACAGAAGCTTTCAAAAGGAGATAGACTAATAGACAAAAATCATATGAAAAAATGTTCAACATCTCTACTCATCAGGGAAATGCAAACCACAATGAGGTATCACCTAACTTCAGTGAGAATTGCTTTTATCAAAAAGTCCCAAAACACTGATGCTGGCATGGATGTGGAGAGAAGGAAACACTCATACACTGCTAGTAGAACTGCAGACTAGTACAACCTGTATGAAAAATAATATGCAGATACCTAAGAGAACTAAAAGTAGACCTACTATTTAATCCAGAATCCCACTATTGGGTATTTACCCAAAGGAAAAAAAATCATTTTTTCAAAAAGACATGTGCACTCGAATGTTTACTGCAGCACAATTCACAATCGCAAAGATGTGGAATCCACCCAAGTGCCCGTCAATACATGACTGGATTAATAAAAGATGGTATATGTATACCATGGAGTACTATTCAGCTGTAAAAAGATGAACTAATACCATTTGTAAAATAGTATTTTTACTGTGTTTCTGAGAAACTGGATTAAAAAAAAAGTGTCAGGTTAAGAGTGCAAGGCCTGGGCTATAGTTTCCTCATCTATGAAATAAAAGGTTCATATAGGATCTAGGATTCCCACTAAAACGTTTCAGTGGATTTAGTTTTTGAGCATTATAAGGTCATCCTGAATGTTTCCAAGCCAAACCTAACCTTGAAGTCAGGCCAAGCAATGGTAATGGCTAACAGTGCTAAAATATTAAAATTGTGTGTCTTTTAATACCTTCCTCTTCATATAGTTGGGTATGCATTGGGTTGGACAGTCATACCCAATGCATATCCCATTCATTCTTTTATTCTGTATGGAAGAACCAAGGGTCTGGCCTGCTCTGTCCCTAGCGTGGTGCTAGGCATAAGGGTTACATTTTAATTGGTGAAGGCGAATAAAAATATACAACAGAAAAATAAATAATTACAAATTATGCTACATGCTATGGATGAAAGAAAGAAAGGGAAACAAACATTACTAGTGGAGCAGCCTCACTTTCACATAGAATGGCATCTAAAAAGAAGTGATAAGCTGGGTTATAGAGCAAAAAGCATCCAGTTATGCAAAGGGGGAAAAGAAAAGCATCCCAGGTAGAAGGGAAAGTAAGTACAAAGGCCCTGGGGTAAGATCTGTATATATTTGAAGAACTGAATAACAAGGATGGCTGAAGTCTGGTGAGTGAGGGAGAAAAAGTGATGTGGGATGTGGTTGGAGAAAGGAAGGGGCCAGACAATACATGGCCTTTAAAGTGCTTGCATTGTATTCTTCGTGCATTGAGATACTATCACAATGGACTACAGTGATATAAATTATGATTTAAAACCATTCTTGCTACTGTAGAGAAACTAATTGGAGAGTATAAGAATGAAAGCAGGGCCAGACACAGTGGTTCATACCTGTAATCCCAGCACTTTGGGAGGCCAAGGCAGGAGAATTGTTTGAGGTTGGGAGTTTGAGGCCAGCTTGGGCAACATAGCAAGACCCCTTCGCAAAAAAATAAAAAAACTAGCCAGATACAGTGGCTCGAGCCTGTAGTCCCAACTACTTGAGAGCGTGAGGCAGGAAGATTGGTTTGAGCTCAGGAGTTGGAAGTTGCAGTGAGCTATGATGACACCACTGCACTCCAGCCTGGGTGACAGAATGAGACACTGACTCTAAAAAAATAAAAAATAAAAAAAAAAGAAAAAGAAAATAGCATGAAAGCAGGGAAAACAGAAAACATTTAGAGAAATCCAGAGAAGAGTCAATGTTAAGCTAAACTAGGAAGAAATATTTCAGCCTTATCCCTGGCTGTGCAACTTACTCAAATTTCTTTTAAAATCCCTGGGTCTCGGTTTCACTGTCTGTGACATGAGCAAGTAGAGTACAATGTCTAAGGACTCTGTTATATCAGTATTTTGTTCTAGTTTATGAACATCCCTGAGCTAAACCAACTCTTTCTTCAAGTTGATATGGCTTTGGTGGAACGCACTCATTTACTCTGACCAGCTTTCTAGCCAGACCCTAAGGAAGAGATGTAAGATGCAAGAAATAAGAAATTAGTGCAAGTCTTACTGAGAACGGTGGGAGCTGGCTGGTCTTGAAATGGCATTATCTTCTCTATTTTACACTTGGGGTGTCTCCAAAACAGTCCGTTCTGTTGGATACACAGATGCATTTCCAGTTCCAAATCCACACTACACATTTCATAAATCCAGACTACGAATATTAAGTTTCACTTCGTGGTGTTTAGGATGATGGTTTTCATGAGGAAGTACAAAAGATTAAAAGGAGCAATAACGAAAGTCATATTAAATGAAGGATTAGAAAGAGAAAACTCTCCAAACCTCCTCCAACACTTTTCTTTCTGGTGTTCAGAGAAAAATGGTAAATTAATAGAAGATCTAAACAGTGTGAATGCCAATACATTCAAGAAAAAGTCAAAGTTCATTTCTGCCTGCAGATTCAAATGCCGCTGGCAGATCAATGTGAGCTTCGCAGTGTGGTTTGCAAAAATCGTTCTGTAGCTAACATCCTCAAGGACAAGACAAGACACGGCCTGCTTTGGCTACTCTGAATTTGCCTGAATTGCTGTGGGAAGCGATATTTTCTACTGGGAGGACTTTGGGAGCCTATATAGTTTCAGCACCCATAAATCAAATCATCAAGATCTCACAAAAGTAGTGAGGGTTTTTGGTGTCCACATTTTTTTCATATATAACTGTGTGTGTGTGTGTGCGCAAGCGTGTGCTAGGGGTGTATATGTGTATTGCTAGCCTTAGAAGTTCTATCTGTGCTTCTGTTTTAAATTAATGAGACTACGACTTCTCCTTCTCTTTTTCTATTTCACTCCTGTTTAGCTGTTTTCTCTAGAAATGATTCCATTAGCAAAGGACCTTGTTTTCAGCATTTACTGTTGCTGTCGCAAAATTAACATGCAATTTGCAGAAGCAGAAGCACAGTCTGGGTGGGTCTATAGAGTTAGTATTTGTTGAAGAAAGCAGGCAAAAATAACTGATAAAAGTATTAAATGTTTATTAAATTTTGTATTTAAAAAAATAAATTTCAAGTCTGCAGGATGGAGTTAGTTAATTAACACATGTTTGTCGAGCACTTACAAGGAAGAAATTGTGCCACCGGGGTGACAGCAGTGAACTGGAAGACAAGGGTCCTGCCTCTACAGGGCTTATGACCAAAAGAGAAGGCATGCAAAAGCAGCAAAGAATTAAAACGTGATAAATAACGTTGGGGAGAAACGTGGAGGGCCCTCTTTACGGCTGGTGGAAGAAGTCATATTTAAAGATAACTGTTGAAAGACAGGAATTGAGGAGAGATGTCCAAAGGCTCAGAGACGGTGTGTTCTGTTGAAGGAGCAGAGCAAAGCCAGTGTGGCTGGAAACAAAAAAGAAGGAAGAAGGGCTTCGAGCAAGACCATCTGCATCCTCGGAAGTCAGATCATCGAAGGCCTTGTAAGATTAGGGGACTTTTTTGCAAAAGTCATAAAAAAAGCACAGTTACGCAGACAAACACTAAAGAAGTAAGCGAGATAATTTCACACAGAGAACGTGAACCAGAACCATGGGACAGACAGTTGAAAGGAGACAATAGCCAGGATGGTCACGAATGTCCTCTCTGAGGAGGTGACATTTGAGCAGAGACCTGAATGGCACAAAAGAGCCAGCAGAGAAGAAATTTGAAGAAAGAGCATTTCTTTTTTCTTTTTTTTTTTTTATTGTAGATTTAGCAGGTACGTGTGCAGATTTGGCACATGGATATATCGCGTAGTGGTAAAGTGTGGGCTTTTTGTATGACCCTCACCCAATTAGTGTACACAGTCCCCATTAGGTAATTTCTCGTCCCACAGCTCTCCCTCCCATGCCCCCCTTCCAAGTCTCCTGTACCTGCTGAAGAAAGTATTTCAAACAGAAGAGTAAATAGCACAAAGCCCAGGAAGCAGGACTGTGCTGTTTGTTTAATAAACAGAAAGAAGGGAATAGTTAGCTGGAATTTGGTCCTGGGTCCTGGGTCCAAATTCAGAGTTCATTTCTCTGCCCCCACATGCAACCAGCTAACCGGGCATGCTGCTTGCTGAGGATTAGGCACTGTGGCAAGTACCAGGGCACAGGGACCATGTCTTCCTGCTCGTTTCTGTAAACTCAGTGCCTGAGGCACTGTCTAGAACCTGTCTAAGGGTCCCCAACCTATGGTGAGTTGTATAATTATCTCATTATATATTACAATGTAATAATAATAGAAATAAAATGCACAATAAATATAATATGCTTGAATCATCCCCAAACCATTTTCCCCTCTTGCCCCCATCCCCAGTCTGTGGAAAAAAAATTGTCTTCCATGGAACTGGTCCCTGGTGCCAAAAAGGTTGGGGATCACTGTCAGACTCTCAGTAAAAGAATGAAGGCATCTCTCAGATAAAGTGGCCATATAGCTACTGTTAAAATTCTAAGACTAGAAAAAGATAATTTAAATATTGACATTCAATCAGCCAATTAGTAATTTAATAACCCAATAAGAAACCCAAAAGTCAAAGCAGTCAAACCATTTGAAAAGGTAGCTACAGCCTAAATAACAAGACGGGGGAAAAATAGTATAAAGCAAGGTTTCTCAACCTCAGTACTATTAACATTTGGAGCTGAAGAACTCTTGGTCATGGGAGCTGTCCTCGGCAATGTTTGGCAGCATCCCTAGTCCCTACCCACTAGTTACTGGTGGTATCACCCCCAGTACTGACAACACAAAAAGTCTCCAACAAATGGCCCAATTGAGATCCCTGGTATAAGTATTAATGCCATGCCACTTTTTAAAATGTTGTAGAGATTGTTGTTACACCCAGAGGGTTTTCAGTTGATTTGTGTGCAAAGTTTTCCTGAGAGGTATGATAAATATGTCCCCTGAATTGAAATACTGTATATTGTCCATGCATTCTTAGCAGAAAACAAAGATGCTTAATTTTTTATTATTTCTTATGGTTTGTGTTCCAACATCCATCAATGTGAAAGAAACGAGTTTCCAAGTTTTCTTTATAAATATGTAATATAATTATAGAGTAAACCTCCTTTATCATCCTGATGGGGGGTCAGACTAATACCATCTTGTATATTGAGTTTTGTCAGGATTTTATTCTATTTTTTAAATAGTTTGGAGAGGAAGAGGAAAGAGGAAAAAAAGGTTTGATTTGCAATATGTTGAAATCTATGGAATAACACAGCTCCACTTCATAAAGCTGTACCACACTGCTTTCCTACACACTTTTAATAATTTAAAAAAATAGCTTTATTTTTTTTCTCATGGCCAATATTCAGAGAATATAAGCAAGTATAAAAAAGGAAGTTAAAATCGTCTATAATCTCACAATTTAGAGATAACTACACATTACTCTTTCCTAGATTCATATACTCCTCCATGAAACTATGTGCCAGGGACTGTGCTAAGGCTGGGAATACATGAGAACAAGATGTACACGGCCCGCTCTAGGTGCAACCTATTTGCATACATATTAGTGTGTAGGCCCTACTTATACCGGATGTACCTGGACACCTAGACAGTAAAGTATTAAATGATGGTTTAGCGAGCAATTGTTCAGTGGTGAGTGACAGAAACCTGAAAAACACTAACTTAACCATTAAAGGCATTATCTTACTTGCATAATAAATTTGAAAGAGAATTGCCCAGGGCTGATGCAGTGAGTTTTTCCTTCCATGGGAAACCCAAGCTCCTCCTGGCTTCCCATTGTGCCATTTCAAAGCATGGAACTCTTGGCTCTAAGCTTGAAAAACAGCTTCTCCTTCTTCAGCTATTTATCTGTGTTCTAGATTGGAAAAGTGGAAAAGAGCAAAAAAAAAAAAAAAAAAAGAAAAGGCAGGAATCCCTGAATCTGAGCCATAAACGAGCTTCCCCAGAACTTAAAAGACTTTTCCCAGCAACAGCCATTTATATCTCTTTGGCTAGAACTGTGCACATGGACCCCAAGACGCAAAAGGTAGAAAGAATAGTACAAACTCGTATGCAGTGAAAAGTGATAGACAGCCTCCCCAAAGGAGACATATTCCTCCCCTTCTCTGATGTAACCACTAACTGTTTAGTATTAGACTTCATGATTCCTGTCTATGTACTTACATAGAGATACACACATAAGCATTAGGGTCAGTTTTTCTTCTCATTAAAAGGGGATGATAGACATTTTCCCCTTCTCAACAGTGTATCATTGACAGCTTTTTCAGATCAATACGTTTAGCTATGAGTCATTTAGAAATGATTGTACAATAGCCCATAATATGAGCGAATCGCTATTTCCGAACTGTCCCATCTTAGCAGATACATAGATTCTTTCCAAATCGTTGTTATTACAAATAAAGCCACAGTCTACATATTTGTACCGTATCCTTACACAAATGAGTGACTTTTCCTATAGATAAACTTTCTAGAAATAGAATTGCTGGGTCGATATGTGTGAAACATTTTTAAATGGTCTAATAACTACCATCAAATTGCCATCTAAAAAGGTCGTAACCGTTTACACCCCCACCAGTAGTATATGAAAGTTTCCATTTCTCCTCATTCCCAACAACAGTGGATAGGATCAATCTTTTAGTGTTTCCTAACTTCTCAGGCAATAATGTGTCTCTGGATGGATTTGTTTTTAAACTTTTTATACAAAGAATTTCACATGTACTCAAAAGTAGAAGGAATAGAATAATGAATCCCATTACCCACCACCCAGCTTCAATAATGACCAATATATTGCCACACTTGTTTAACCTGCGTGGGATTTAATCCTTTTCTTATTTTTGCTACCATCCCCTTCTTCAAGTTGTTCATCTTTTACTTCTCATTCTAGTACTAATTTTGATTTCTTCAAAAGTTCTATGTATTTGGTCTTAGCCATGACTCCAGTTTTCTGTCTAGAGCAGAAATACTAAATACCCATCCTGAGGGCCATCACTTCTCCCTTCTGCACCTGGGAAGGAAGGATTACTTGAGCAACGCATCTTTTTGCAATAAGCCCAGGTGTACCCTTGCAACTGGTCTGAGCACAGTGCTTTAGACTTGTGGTTCTCAAACTTTAGCATACCTAAGCATCACCTGTAGAGCTCATTAAAACACACATTCCCGGGCTCCATGCCTACAGATTCTCATTCAGTAGGTCTAGGGTGGGAACCTAAGACTCTGCATTTCGAATAAGTTGCCAGGTGATACAGATGTTGCCTGTCCACCCATCATACTCTGTTAGCATTGTTCTAGACCAGTGCTTCCAAATTTTCAAGTGCATGTGAGTCATTGGAGATTGTGTTCAAATGCAGATTTTGATTCATAGGCCTGCTGCTTGTCCTGAGATTTAGCTTGTCAAATGAGCTTCCAGGTGACACCGCTGGTTCATAAACCAGATTTGAGTATTTGCTGTCATTAAAATTCCAAAAGAAGCACTTGAGAAAACAGAATAATGTAATGGAGAAGAAAAAGAGCTGTTATCAAGCATAAAGGGACTTTTAAAAGGGGGAACTGAGACATCTTTCAGCAGTGACCTTAATAACACTAATATTGGACTAGGGCTATAATTGTCCATCACTTTCTTCAATGGTCAATACTCCACTCGCCACAACTCATTCTTTCAATACCATTGATCCCTTTAACAACCCTGGCTGGCAATCACTCTCTGTAAGTTACAAAGTTAGTGGCATTCCTTCTGCCCTGCTTTGTGGTTCATTGTTAGGCAGTCTCAAGTGTTCTATGTCTTGATGAATGCAGCCTGGCAAGTGAGTTAGGAAAATTTTCAGGTGGTAAAGAGTGATTTTTAAGGCAGATTAGCATAATGCTTCAAGAGAAACATGGTATAAACTAGCAGCCTCACATCATTACAAAACAATCCTACCTCCACTTTTAAAGGAGTTGACCATGCATTGAGTGGACCCTTGATTTTTTTCCTCTTCCACAGAGTGAGATTGTTAGAAATATTATTATTTTTTTTATTTTTTTATTTTTTTTTTTGAGACAGAGTCTCATTGTATTGCCTGGGCTAGAGTGAGTGCTGTGGCGTCATCCTAGCTCACAGCAACCTCAAACTCCTGGGCTCAAGCGATCCTTCTGCCTCAGCCTCCTGAATAGCTGGGACCACAGGCATGTGCCACCATGCCCGGCTAATTTTTTCTATATATTTTTAGTTGTCCAATTAATTTCCTTCCAATTTTAGTAGAGACGGGAGTCTTGCTCTTGCTCAGGCTGGCCTTGAACTCCTGAGCTCAAACAATCCACCCGCCTCGGCCTCCCAGAGAGCTAGGATTACAGGTGTGAGCACCGCGCCCGGCCTGTTAGAAATATTTTGATGTCAGGGAGAACCCAAATTATATCACCTTCATGGATCTAAAATCTGGGTCACAGGACTTCAGGGATTGGAGGGAATTACAAAGATGGAGAAGCAGTTTGTTTAAGTTGTGTCAGAAATAGCCATAAAATGACAATAATATAACTGTATTCACTCTCAGGATGATACCCACTTTCCTTCAGATAAGTTCAGATCTTGTCTCTTATCAGTTTTGTGTTTTTGGGCAATTAGCTTATTCTCTCTGACCCCCAGTCTCCTTTCTACTTAATCGTTATAACAACAATATCTATTTTATAATGTGATCTGGAGAATTAAATGAGATAATATTTGATAAACAGTAATTATGATGATGTTGGTCAATAGGATGATGGTGTGCAACTTATTTTTTATTCTTATAAAATATTTTATGGAATAAGAAATTCAAACCATTTCTAATAAAGTTTTTTATAAGATGTTAGCATTTAAAATTTTTGTATACATTGTCTCCTTCGATTCTTACGACAGCCCTACGTGATAGCCAGGATAAATATATTAATTGAGGTTTTATAGATAAGTAAATTGAGGCTCGGGGACAGGATGGATATACACTTGCAGCTTTATATATTGCAAAACACCTTAAAATTGCACAAAAAGAGACTACAGTAAAGGACTAGAATTCTCATTTTCTGATTCAATGCTTTTTCCTCTATACCATGTTGCCCTTGAGATTATCTTGATAGCAAGGTAAGAATTTATTTTTAGTCTTTTCAAAATCAGGAATGCCAAAACAGGAATGCCAAAATCATGCTGTGATGTGAAGTTCTAGAATCAGTTATTTAAGGCATTTTTATTTTGCTGGGCACCAATTTCCACAGTAACCATTCTAATGAAGCATGTAGCTACTGTTGTGAAAGGAGGACCAGGAGAATGCAATTATGATATTTAATTCTATTTATTTATAGCACCATGGTCATACAGGTGAATTTCAATCCACTTAGAGTTCATATTCAGATTCTTCAGTGGTCTGGGCCATTGTCCACACAGAATCTGTCAACAGTTTTAGAATACAGTTGATGTGATGGCTCTGTTGGAGTAGATGAATTTGTATGTTATCTTCCATGGGAAGTTTTTATATTGCTTCGGATACTCAAAGGAACGAGTACATTTGTGGTGCTACTATCCTACTTTTATTTACCTTAGAATAAAGGATCGATATTATTTCTGATCCACAGAAGAGAGTGGAACCACTGTGCTCTCTGTCCCAGTAATTGTGGACAACAGGTATTGAGCACTTGCTGTGGATCAGGCAGTGTTTTGAGTACTTTGTGCATCTTTGTTCACAATCCTCCCATCTGCTCTGTGGAGTATTTAGTTAGCATTCCTGTTGTACAGATGAGGAAACTAAGAATTAGGAGTGGATCCATGACTTATCCAAGATTACCCAGCAGATAAATGGTAGAAGCTGAGTTCACACCCTAGTTTCCCAGCTCTAGCACTCGATCTCCAGAGACAAGGTCACGTTGCCTCTCCTGACATGAAGAAAGCTGTGGGCATCTCCAAGTACTGGAATCTCTTCTGACCCTGGTATCCTGTGAGAGCTTATGTTACAGTTTAGATGTGACCCTCCAAACCTCAGGTTGAAACTTGATCCCAGTGTGGGAGGTGGGGCATGGTAGGAGGTGTTTGGATCACAGGGTTGGATCCTTCATGAATAGATTAATGTTCTCCCTGGGTTGGGGAGGTGAGTGGGTTCTCACCCTAGTTCCTAAGAGAGCCAATTGTTACGAAGAGCCTGGTACCTCGCTCCCTTCTCCCTCTTGCTTCCCACCATGTGATCTCTGCACACATTTGTTCCCCTTTGCCTTCCACCATGAGTGGAAGCAGCCTGAAGCCCTCACCGGGTGCAGACCCCGGCACCATGCTTCTGTATGGCCTGCAGAATTGTGAGCCAAATCAACCTCTTTTGTTCAAAAATGATCCAACCTCAGGTATTTCTTAATAGCAACACAAAATGCACTGAGACACCTATATTACTTGATTTTCTTCTCATCCAAATTATTCTAACTATCCTGTTGTGCATCAGGATAATGAAAACTACCTCAGGAGCCTTTCAATGCATAGGCTGCCTCTGTCGTGGTGAAGGTAGCTGTTTCTTAATCACATAAGATGGCAGGTTTTGCCATCTCTCTTTCTTATTTCCCTGTTTTTGCCCATCCTCCTTTTTCTTACTCATCTCATTTAACACTTACTATGTTCTATGCATTCTGAGCATTTTCCATATGTTTTATTCAGTCTTCACCAGAGCCTTAAGAAATAGGCGTGACTGTCATCCTCATTTTACAGGTGAGGAAACTGAGGCTTAGATAGTTTAAGTAAGTTGACTAAGAGCTAACAGGTAGTCCAACACAGAGCTAGGATGTGAACATAAGAAGCCTGACTTTTATTCTCTCCTCTTTAGCTTATCCTCAAAGGATTCATACTTGCCATTTAAAGTCGATGTGGGGGTATCATTGTCAAAGCAACAGGTGCCACAATTGATAAAGCTAGAGGTTCTCAGTGTCCAAGAAGTTTTGATGTGTCACAAAAAAATAATCTCTAATAAAAGTTAAAGGACAGCCGTTTGTGGATGACTTACTTCTTAATACAAAATTAAGAAATTTCAAGGTTCCCCAGGTAATGTCACTTAGACAACCTTGTGTTCTGATGTGTTCTCTTGAGTGTAAGAGAAGGAGACATAGAGCAAACTCATGGAATCCACAACCTGGGTACTCTGAGTGTGCTCTGCTCCCTGGAAAGCACCATCCATTGTGAGTATCATAGCGGAATCGAGGCTGGGATGCCTGAGGCATCTTGTCTATGAAGAGGAGAATCGTTAGCTTTCCTTTTCTAGTAAGTCAACCATTTGCCTGCTGTACATAATGATTTTTATGGATAAGCTCCTCTACTTTTTATTTGAATAAGTCAATCTGAAATGCATCAAATTCCAGGTTAATTGATCCTAGATCTACTCTGACTAAGCCATTGATCAGCTGATTCCAGAAAAGGGCCTCCCACTTTGAACTTGCAGTTAGATGAACTGGGTTCACTTTCTTGTCCTGAAATATACAGGGATTTGGGGCCCATATCTTAAATCTCTCTGAAACTCAGTTTTATTCATAATACAATGGGAATTCAAAGGAATCCTATTGTATACATATTGTACTTTATGGCTGAATTTGGAAGATAACCTTCATTGAAGTTGTGATTCTACTATATTGTGAAATTCTCAGAACAGTAAAGAGATGTAACGTGTTTTATGATAATAAAGGATTAATGCTTAAATGAGTAAACCCTATACAAGGGAGGAATGCTTGAGACTTTTCTGCTATACTTGTTCACCCTAGAGATTTGGTAAGTATATTAAAATGCAAAGAGGGAAAGAGCCCTGAATCTGCACTTTTTTGTTGTTGTTGTTGTTCTTTCTTATAGTCTAACTTAGTGATTCTCAAGCCTTAGCAGCATATGTACAACCCTTTAGGATTATATACTCCAATCCAGTTATGTCTTACTTTGTGGGCAATTAAAAAGATTTTTAGAGTAATTTATGCCTAATTTTCATATTGTCTCTAAATCTAATATATTCCTCATTCTTTTTGTGAGATAAAACTCCACGGCATTACCACATTCCTGGGTGCATCCTAGCCCTGGGCACTTGCAGTGAAAGCTCCTAAATCCTTGGAGCATCAGTGTCCTTCTCAGTAAAATGGAAGTAATAAAACCACCATGAAGTATTTTAGCAAGGACCTAATTAGATTCAACATTATATCTGCACAAAAGGTCTTAGCATAATGCCTGGCATATTGTAAGTACTTAGCAAATGTTACTTCCCTTCCCAGCTCATCTTCCCCACGCCCATCCCACAGCACAAAAAAGGAATGGGTAATCATTCCTGGCTTTAAGAGCATGTGGCTGTTTCTTTCAGCCCTCAACCTCCTTTTATATATTGCATGGGCTGCATAACTTGCAAAATACTCATTGATTCGTTGAATCCTCCTGGATAAATTGTTGTGCAGTTTAGCACATCCTGCCAAGTTAGGTAAATGCTGTAAGTAAAATGATACATCAACCTTAACCAGAAGCCAAGATCTGAAATTTCCTGCTAGGGAGAATACCTGTTGCTCCATGTGATATTATCTGTAGCTGCCCAGGTTGTCATTAGCCTTTTCATAACGAATCTGCACAGATGCTCACTTCAGCCAAAGCATTTTGAAAGAGGGGAGAATTAGATGAGATTTGAGTTTTTCTCTTTCTGTGATTTTCAACCTCACCATCCTTTTTTTTTTTTTTTTTTTTGAGAAATAGTATCACTGTGTTGCCGGGGCTAGAGTGCTGTGGTGTCATCCTGGCTCACAGCAACCTCAAACTCCTGGGCTCAAGTGATCCTACTACCTCAGCCTCCTGAGTAGCTGGGACTACAGGCATGTGCCACCGTGCCTGGCTAATTTTTTCTATGTATTTTTAGTTGTCTGATTAATTTATTTCTATTTTTAGTAGAGACGGGGTCTCGCTCTTGCTCAGGCTGGTCTCGATTTCCTGAGCTCAAACAATCCGCCCGCCTCAGCCTCCCAGAGTGCTAGGATTACAGGCGTGAGCCACTGTGCCGGCCAATCTCACCATCTTTAATTGAACTTTTATTGATATCAGAAGATAATCACTTTAAAGAGTGAGTTTCTACTAAAGTCTCAAAGCTTCTGAAAGTCATTGGGTTCTTCTTAATTTTTTCCACAGATTTGGGAATTAAAAATAAATGCTAGCACGACAAATGGATCAGAACAGTCCAAGATTAAAGAATGACAATATTAAGTGAGATAATATTGGTGACAATGTGGAACAACTGGCATTCACACATTTTGCTGGCAAGAATGTCAAATGTTACAACTTTAGAAAACTGTTTGGCAATTTCTTATAAATTTCTAATAAAATATATGTCTCTCTTGTGACCCAGAAATTCGACTACTAAGCATATGTCTTCAAAGAGATTATACAAGCCCATTTTTAGCAGCTTTATTCAAAGTAGTCAAAATTAGAAACTACCTAAGTGTTCATCCACAGGAGAATGGGTAAAAACGAATTGTGATATGTTCATACAATTGAAAGCTACACAGCAATAAAAAAGAACACACTACAAATGCATTCAACAACATGGATGAAACTCAAAACATTTTGTAGAATGAAAGAAGCAAGCTACAAAAGAGTTATGCAATTCCATTAACATAAATTATAAGAATAGACAAAGCCAATCTATACTCATGGAAGTCAGAATACTATTTACCTCTGAGAGTAGCTGATGAATGGTAGGGGCACAAAGAAATTTTCTGGGGGGATGAAAATGTTTGAAATACTGATCTAGATCATGCTTATCTATTCATATGTAAAAATTCATGAAGATGTGCTTTTAAGATTTTTAGATTTTACTGTATGTACACTGTAGCTAAAAAAGATTTCTAATCTATATGTTGTATTACATGAAATTTAGTAATATGAAATAAGATGTATCACAGGAAATTAATGACTTTATATAAAAAAACTCTGCATATTCAGCTTCAATAAATATGTGGCATGAAAAATGGGGAAAAATAACTCTCATAGCTTAAAGATGATTTAAGAGATGTATCAATAAAATGCAATTTATGTGGATTTTTTTAGGTCCTGATTTAAAAGAAAAAAAATGAAAAGATATTTTTTAGTGTGATAATGGTATTGTGACTCTGGGTGAAATGTTAGAATGTCTGAGATTTGAATTAAATATTTCAACCAACAAAGAGCAAAGAGATGAAACAAGAATGGCCAAATGTTTAATCTTGGGAATGAAGCCCAGATTTGTGAGCTAGGTGACTGAAGTATGCAGGAAAAAAAAGATAGACCAATATTAGGTAGGACGAGGGGTGAGTTAATGAGTCTATTTTGGGAAACAGAGCTTGAGATCCAGCGAGCCATCCAAGAGGAAATTGTTGGCTGTATGAACCAGGAAGGAGCTCCTCACTGAGGTCTGGATTGGAAAGAAAGATGTGAAGCTCTCCAGTTTCTGAAGCTGCAGCTCTGAGCTTGGAAAAGATCAGATAAGGCAAATATTTGGAGTGAGCAAAATAACTAACAGAAGCTGAAGACCTTCAACACTTGGAGAGTAGACAACGAAATAGATGCCTTAAAGGATGCTAAGAAAGATTAACGAGGGAAAACTGGAAGAAAAAAAAAGCACCCAAGAAAGTTAGGAATTGCAAAAAGCATCTTTTGGATTTCATTCAGCAAGTATTTTCCAAGCACCTACTGTCTCGGCATTGGAATTGGGCTATTGAGAAGTCATTGCTGACACCTTCCTGGGGCTGTCCCAGTGGAATGTTGGTGCTCAAGCACCGGTTGCAGTAATACAGAGTTATCAAGATGCTAAGTATTAACTCTAACGAGAAGGGTAAGAGAGAAAACCTGTAAGGGAAATTTGAGGGAAGAGCTCTGTCCTGTGTGCTGGTGTAACACAGGAGACCACCTCACCTGGGGAGCAGGGCTCCTTGGCATCGGGCTTTTCGCGGGGCCGCGGTGGATGCTGTACACCTGCAATAGAGGCTCATCGCATTTCAAGCAGGGGGACTCAGCAGTCGCAGGGCCCTGCAGTCAACCACAGTGCAAAGAAAAATGCCAGAGAACGGTCAGTTCTCAGGGCTAAAATTAAGTGACCCGCTTTCATATTTCCTTGGGCTCTGCATGCCCAAGTGTAGACCCTATTTGCCAAGTCTCGGCCCACGGTTAATTTACTTTGCTTTTCTTTTTCCTCACTCCCGAATTGAATTATCACCTTTCTAAAAAGCTGTGCGTATAATGGAAAAGCTGACACAAGCCAAAGTGGAATATAGCAGCCCAAATGAGGCTCCTATTATCGCCCTATTACGTGAGGAACAGGCTGCTCTTTGCCCTTCATTCATCTCCTGCTAACTATGAAAACCTAATGGAGCTGCTTTGTTTTAATGGCAGCTGTTCTGCCCTGACCTCCTCTGCTCCCCGACCCTGCTCCTTGAGAGAACAGATGAGTGCCATTTGGTGTTGAAGTTTATGTGCATGAAAATCACAGTAAGGGGCAACAAGATTTTTCCTTTGCCATCACAGGACAGGGAGTATTAAGCACTGTTCTCTCTGTCCCTTGAAGTCCAGGACAGTGGGTCTGGCTAACTGGCCACTTTGTGAGAACCATCTTACCATATTCTTCAGTCCTGTGGCCCTCAGTTTTGCATAAACGCTCCTCCCCATGGCTTTAAAGGTACCTCCTGTTGTTTCCATATGCATCATATAGTGTTTCCAAATTACATTCAAGGAAATTATTTTAATAGTAGGTGTTTCCTGGCCTGCATTGCACATTATATAAATTTCCAATTAGGACTATTTTTCTGTTCCTCCACTGTGCCCTGAAGCAAGGCCCATTTGTGAAATCTAATTATACCTGCTTATTCGCCTAGAATGATGAACAATTTTAGATCTTTTTTTTATTATTTCAAAGTATTACAGGGTTAATAATATTTTTGGTTACATAGATCACTTTGGTAATGCTTGAATCAGGGTTGTAAGTGTGCCCATCACCCAGATAGTGTTCACTGTACCCATTAGGTAGGTTTTCTCCCATCCTCTCTTCTCCCCTTCCCCCTGCTTGATTTCCGTTAAGTTTTACTTACCTCTATGTGCATGTGTGATCATCAGTTAGTTCAAATTTAATAGTGAGCATATGTGGTGTTTGTTTTTCCATTCTTTAGATATTTCACTTAGGATAAAGATCTCCAGTTCCAGCCAAATTGTTGTAAAAGGCATTAAGTCATCCTTTACCATGGCTTAGTAGTATTCCATAGTATACATATACCACACTTTGTTAACCCACTCATGATTGGAATCACTGGGGTTGATTCTACATCTTTGCAACTGTGTATTGTACTGCAATAAACATTCAAGTGCAGGTGTATTTTTGATAAAATGACTTATTTTCCTTTGGGTAAATACCCAGTAGTGGGATTGCTGGATGGAATGGTAGATCTACTTTTAGTTCTTTGAGTTATCTGCATATTGTTTTCTATAGAGGCTGCCCTAGTCTGCAGTCCCACCAACAGTGTAGAAGCGTTGTTTTCTCTCTACACTCACACCAGTATCTATTATTTTTGGACTTTTTAATAAAAGCCATTCTAACAGGGGTAATTTGATACCTCACTGTAGTTTTAATTTGCATTCCCCTCGTGATTAGTGATATTGAGCAGTTTTTCATGTGTTTTTTGGCCATTTGTCTATCTTCTTTTGAGAAGCTTCCATTTATGTCTTTTGCTCACTTTTTGATAGGGTTGTTTGAATTTTTCTTGCTGATTTGCTTGAGTACCTTTTAGATTCTGGTTATTAGCCCTTTATCAGATGTATAGCTTGCAAATATTTTCTCTCATTCTGTAGGTTGTCAAATTGCTCTGTGGATTATTTCCTTGGCTGTGCAGAAGCTTTTTAATTTAACAGGCCTACTTCTTGTGTCTGGAGGCAGATTTTAGTTATAGTAGTAGTCTTGTTTTTGTTTGGGGGATATTTTTTATTTTTCTGAGCATCTTAAAATTATTGGAACCCTTTTTTAAATTTATTTATTTATTTTATATACTGATTTTCACAGGCCACTGTTCAGATGCCAATGAAGATTCCTAGATTCCTGTTAGTGAAGTCCTTTCCTTGGGTTCTGAAGCCTCCTTTGCTCTCAGTTCCCATTACTTTGCTCTCTGGTCATGGATGATCTCCCCTCTTTTGCACAGCTGAGAGTTCACGGCTGTTTCTAATCCAGCATTAGCAGAAATAGAAAAATCCGCTTCTGTGATAATAACTCTCTCGCTTATGCTGCTGCTCACTCCACAGCGCAAAATGAAACATGGTTCTAGGTCCACATGTATCCTGAGACATTGCCATAGGCACAAAAAGAATATTTATTTTTTAAGCAGCTTTGCTGAGGTAAAGCTGTCTTTGGGCTCCTATTTGTGTTGAATCCAAAGGAGTCAGTGAAAGCAGAAATGAGGCAAATAAAATGCAGATTGACTCTGGGAAACGTCCATTTCATTGGCTCAGCTTACTGGAGAATTGGCCCATGGAAGATTATGTCGCCATTTGCACCAAGTTAGTGCAGCTGTTTGTCAAGCGAGACTAGAATTCCTTTTATTTGTATTCTCACCTAGCCCACATTTTGAATTATGTCTACTCTCCATTTCTCATCCGAACATTTTGCCTATCTGCTTTCAAAGCTAATGTCTCCCTGTCTTGTTTTCAAATTAAATATCATACTTAAAATATTAATACTCCTTGCTCTTTGATTCTTTGTTTATTCATCTTATGCAAAACACAACAGCGAGACCTCCATCTGTAATAAATGTTACCATATGGGCAGAGTTCATGACTTATTAATGACTGTTTCACTATATGGGAGAGCTAGGGCTTTATATAATCATGTAATTCTTATTCAAAAATGCTCTGCTAGTACTGCCCTATTGGGAAAAAAATGAAATGTGCCTATCTTTTCAAATAAAAAATGACTAGCTTTGTGAAGATCATTGTAGAAATAACTAAGTATTGAAACTAGGCCACATTATTTTAGTCTCCAAGGAGGCTAGCTCATGTTTTGAAGTATTTGGGTATGTAAATTTTTGTAATATTTATTAAAATGGAAACTATATACCATAAATGTGCAGATCAATGAATTATCGCAAAGGTGTTACCATTTCCATGGTGAAGAAATAGTATATTTTTAAGGTGCCTATCCAAGTCTCCAACCCATATTCTATTAGAATGTTTCTGTTTTTTCTTTTATTGATGGATAGGTATTGGTTACATACATTCTTTATATGTGCTGCATATGAATTTTCTGTTCATTATTTGTGTTCATAAAATCTACTGCATAGGTTGCATTTTCACCCTTTTTATGATGTCTTGATGAATAGAAGTTCTTCATTTTAATGTGGTAAGGTTACGAACATTTCTTCTATGATTAGGGGTTTTTTTGTGCATCCTATTTTAAAACTCTCTTTCTACCCCGAAGTCATGAAGATGATAGTCTCCACTATGACTTTCTAGAAACTTTACTGCAAGTCTTTCACAATTAGATCTCCATTGGCCAAGAAACTTACTTTGGTGTTAGCATGGTAGTCACAGGAAGCCAATGGAATATTCTGAGGAGAGGCTTGGTGTGAGTTAGTTTCCATTTTATAAAGACCCCTCTGGATACTCTGGGGACAAGAGTTGAAGCAAGGAGAACACTTAAAATGTTCTGCTGCAGTAGTTCAGGTGAGTAATGATAAGGCTAGGAGCTGGGTAGTAGCAGTGAAATGGAGAGCAGTGGTTGGATTTGAGATATGTTTCAGAAGTTGAGCCTTCATATTTTATAGATGGATAGAATGTGGTGGATGAGGGAAGAAGAGAAATTAAGGGTGTCCCCTTGGTTCTTGATTTGAGCAACTGTGTGAGTGTGATAATGATATCATATGTGATAATGGTATTATCACACACAATGGTACTATTAATTAAAATTGAGCAGAGAAGAGATTTATAGAGCAAACTGAAAAATTATGCTTTGCTGAGTTTAGATTGGAAATGAATCCTGGAAGTGGAAATGAATAAATAAATGAATGAGGAACCAATTGACTTGTCCATGATAAATAAGCAAGTAGGTGGTAGAACTAGAGCACCCAGGTGTCTTGACCGTAAGCTTAGGATTTTTATTCATTATACCAATGTAACCAAGAGAATATTCCCTTGAACGTTAGTTTCAGAATATTATGGAAAAGCAAAATAAAGATCCTCCAGTCAAATAATTTGGCATATTTCATAAAACGCTTTTGTATTATGTCTCTGAAAAATTCTCCAAGAAAAAATACTTCTTTAGATTTTATCCAACCCAATACTTCTCAAATTAACAATGTTCATAGAGGAAGACCTATTAACATCCCACAACACTAGTATTAGTCTTCTGTGGAATAATCTTTAGGTAAAGCTGTTCTTCAATCTGCTACCATGTTATCATGTAAATATACACATATATATACATATTGTGCACTGCAGACTCTCTGCACTGTCTTACTAAAACACTAAAAATACACAACGGTAAGCATTGTCTCAACTCTATTTCTATAATTTTGTATGAGTGGTAAATGTCTTTTAACTACCCTTTCTTAAGGGTAGTTTCTTTGCATCATAATAATTGAAAATTAAGAAGTTACAGAGTCATAATTAAATTGTCTCCTTTGAACTTTTATTGACTGAAACTGCATACTATGCACATCCCATTCAGACCAGGAGTAACAAGAAATTTTCTGAACACCAACTGCTACAAGATAACATAACGAGCTTTGAAAGCTTCCTAATTACCTGACTATCCAGTAGTTAAAAACTCTTTAATATGGTAGCAATTCTATTCTTTGCACATAAGTCAAAAGGTATATCTAATTTGCTGTTTAATTTATCTCTATATTGCTGCTTTAAAAAGAATGCATTCTCCCAGTATGTTTAACTATTAATTTGTAACCTTTGATCTGAATGTGGGAAATAATTTTAAAAAGAAATGATTCATGTGATCAACCACAAATAGATAAATCTGAAAATTGCAATGTGAAATGGATTTAAACCTTTCTTTAAAAAAAAAAGACTCAGTTTTTCCTCAAGACCTAACTCACTTTCCATTTAATAGCTATAAATTCTTGCATGTTTTATTTCACTCTGCTAAGGTTTTTTTATTTCCTCATCTAGAATGGAAATGGAATGGAAAAAATAACTGTCATTGTGAACATCAAATAAAAATCATAGATGTAAAAGGATTAGAACAGGATCTGGCCTGTAGAAATCTTCTTTAAATGTTGTTCTATCTACCTCTGTTATGAAGATTTTTGGATCTGGCAGCAATATGGGCTCAATATATAGATGTTGAATTGAAATAACTTTAGCTCACTTGAAGTTTCCCCTATTGCATTAGTAGAGTAAGAGAGATTTAGAACTAGAGTCATGGATCATAAGATGCTGTCTAGCTTTAAACACAACTGGCAATGTAACCATGAACAATTGGTGGGTCTAAGAAGGCACCTTTAGAAATAACACTATAGTTTGCATGTATAGAGCACTTTTTACATACCTAGTGCTTTGATAAGCACTGTTCAAGCATGATCTCCGTTAATCCCCACAGCACCACTATGAGGTGGGCCGTATTGCCGATCCCATTTTATAACAGCAACAAATTAGGCTAGAGACTTGCCTAAGATCAAAGACCTAGTAAGTGGTGGAGGTAGATTTTGACCTGAACATGTCTGCCTCCAGAACTCATACTCTTAGCTATTCTAAATACTACTGTTGAAAGAATCTTGTGAAAGACGGAGGAGAGGCAGAGAAAGATATACATATTAAGGTAGTACAGAATCAGTATCAAACAGAATGTCCCTTTCCCACCAAAAGAATCTGGATCTTGTTAAAAGAATTTTTAAAATATTATGAACCAAAGTGGTGTTTATTTCCCTAAAACACAAATCCCACTAGACTGGATATTTTCTTCCAAATAAATACATGTTTGTTTAGAGAATCCTGGGTCAGCTACCACACAAGGAATAACAGAAATAAAATGCATTACTTTTAGAAAGCTAATAGCTTAGTGTGGAGATAACACAGTGCCAGGCATATAATATTTTGTCCATGAAGTTATAGGAGCTGACTGCGTGAATGAGATAACTTTAGACCAATGCAGGAAAAAAATATAATCACAGGGTAAAATATGGGCTAGCAAAAACCATTCTTGAGGGAGATGAAGAAGGAAGAATCTGAGCATTTGTAGGTATTTTAGAACACCTTTTTCATCTGAATGGGATTAGAATAGACAAGCTGGCTGGACAGTTCAGCTACATTTGTATGCAAGAGGATGAGTATGGTATGTCTGGGGGAACTCAAGGAAGTCAGCCTGCCTGGAGGTAGATCCAGCAGGAAAATGGGAGAAAATGTGAGGTCCCCACATTAGGGAGTTAATGGGAAAAAAACTCTTCAAGATTCTTAAAGAAGTTATATGATCTTCTTTCCCTGTAACTCTGTAAGGATTCTAACAATGATTTCAGCAATTTCACAGTTTACCCTTCCAGATCTTTAGAACATTATTTCTGTATTCATGCAAACATGGTTTCAATTTTCATTCATGTCATGTACTCTCTCGTCACCATCTTCTCTCCCTGCCAAAATCAACTCATTATGTTCTTCCCCTCACAATTGCTTCAAATGTTATATACTCTAAATATCCAATTAAGCATATTAGACCACATTTAGTTTACCTATGTGTATATGTATATACACATATATATTATACATATTCATATATATTACATATATATTACATGTATATGTAATATAATATATAATTCTCGGTAGCAATGTTTCTTACCTACCTGGAAACTTAAAGAAGGACCAGATATCTGTCCTCATTTCCCAGACATCTTCTCTATGGCTTCTCCTCTCAAATCTCCTTTTGCTCATTTGCCATGTATCTTTCCAGAAATGTTTCTAAACATTTGAGATTCTCCTGTATACATGCTTTAGGTTTCATGTAAGTGTTTTCATAATCTTTTTCCTTCCCTTCCTTTTGATCTTGTGAAAGCTACTAGGAAAAAAACAATCTCTCCCTCATTCTTATCCGCAGGTTAGATTAAGAGGTGTTTCATTGATTGCTTCCCTTCTAGTCTCATGAATTCCCAAAAGCCACATATTCAATCTTGTACCTTCGTTAAACTGTTAGTATGAAAGAATGACTTTCTGTTTTTAAAATGCCTTAGGTTTGTACTAACAACTGCAACCTGATAGCTAAGAAAGTTCTCCGGCAGATTACCTTCTCCGTAAACCAAAGGTGCTTAACCCTTCATAGTTGATGAGGTGCTTTAATAGCGTAATGAAAATTACAGATCCTCTCCCCAGGGAAAAATAATCATATGCTGACAGCATGTTGCAGTAACGTCAGCATCTTCGTATAATTTCTGACATTCATCCGAGGACCTCAGATTAAGAACCCCTGTTGTAGATCAACCCTCTCAGTTATCTTGGGGACTGATTGGAGTGTAATAGTTATTAATAATTAAGAGTGTGTACTCAGGATCAGACAGATAAGGGCTCAAATCCATCAATACTTATTCCTAAGATAATGTGTTCACAGGCAAACTGTCTAACTCCAACCAGTCCCGTGATGGATACTAGCATCTACATCCTTGGGTCTCTGTAAGGATTAAATGAGATATTCTCATAGATTAGGATTCAGCACAGTGCCCGGCACATGTGCTTAACCAACATGAGCTCTCATTCTCTTCAGAAAACATTTGTATTTAATATCTTAGGCATTTCCACGGGAAGAGAAATCAGGGCAAAGAAGCTGGTCTTTGGAGACCTTTGGGGGAAACTGAGGAGCAATTTTCAGGTCGAGAACTGTGGTGGGAAAAGCCCTTTTCAATTCATTTCAACCCAAGGGACTGCTCTTTCCAACCCTCTTATGAACGAGGTCAGGGAGAAAAGCGAACCTTGTCAAAAAATACAAAGAAGAGAACTTGATCAAAGCACAGAAAATCTTCCTGCAAAGCTATCGATTAAGATTTAGGATTTTTGTTCATTTGCAGTGAAATGCACTCAGAGGAGCATTATTAAAACATGTCCTCAGCAGTTAAGAA